>PVIY010016442.1:0-51670 GCA_004026745.1 Myrmecophaga tridactyla
AGCTCTAGCATGGCAGTGACCATGATGTTCATTATGCTTGATAGAAAAAAAGAGTCACAAATAAAAGATTGGAAAACCAAGATCCTAAATGAGAATCCTATTTCCCCATTCTTTCTTTCCTCCTGTTATTCTAACCCACCCGATGCCCTTGCACATCCATCTCTGTTTCTCAAAATCTCATCTATGTTCAATCCAATCTTAAATACCACCTCTTCCAAAAAGCATCTAGGATGATTCAAAACTGAATTAATCTCTCCATTATCAATGCACCAAAAGGACAAATATAAAGAATGCTGTTATGACACATGGCACAGAATAATCATTTTGGTTATTTCTCTTCTCCCCACTATAGTAACACTACAAAGGAAAGGGATCATGCTAGTCATTTTTCTTTTCTGCAGGGCACCTAATACAATGTTTCAGAAATTGTACATTTTGCAAAATCTGGCAAATTATGCCACATGAAGCAATTATAATAGCAAATCTCCCCTGTGTACAGTACCAAACATCTTACACATATTGACTCATCTATTCCTGGCAAATTTTTGCAGTGTAAACTTATTGTCCTCCTTTAGTTTGAAGGAACTGTGGCCCAGAAAAGGTAAATTTGGCCAGTGTCATTCAGTTCTAGGGGTCAAACATTTAACCACTAAGAGATGACATTTTGTCTACATATTTGACAAATATTTATTAAATGATAAAATTCAGAATAATCAGAATTAAGATTTTTATATTAGATAAAATTGTTAAATGTTAAATACCAGGGTAAGAGTCAGATATAAGTAATATAAAAATCAAAAGTCCAAGCACCTGGTTTTTATATTTTACAGAATTGGAATGAATTTTGATTAAATTAATTTACCCTCAGTTAGAAACTCCATAACTTTTAGCACATCTGATGAGCTGATCTGATTTAGTCTGACGGTGAGAGGAAATAACTAAATCTGGGCATGCTGAGTAACAGCAAAGAGAAAGGTCATTCTCTACTAGAGAATAGAAAGGAACATAAAAGGAAATTCAATGCAAGCATGTGTTTATGTGAAAGGTTAAAATAAATCTACCAACTCCATTGCTTTCAGGAATCAGAGAGTTCTTGGGTATGCTCACACATAATTACCAGTTATCATGCAAACCGTGACTTTCAGCAACCCTGGGACGTTTGCTAATACTTAAAGGTTGAGCAATACCTTTGGACTTGGGTAAATAGGAATGTTCCTTGCAAGCCAACATTTCTGGGAATTGTTTTGTTTTCAGTTTTGATGCACACTCTCAAAATCATAAAGCAAATCACAACCAAAAATAAGAGATTTTTCTCTTATCTTTAGCCAAATGTGCCCATCCTAGGTATAATTGCTACCTGCTTTGTCTGACCCTTTGTTTGAGAGTCATGATATGACATTTACACTTCCTGCATAGTATCCTAAAGGGAGAAGATACTAAATCAAAAGTTAATTTATATAATTTGATTAGGTAATTTGAAAGATTAATGAAATCGATCTTTCACACTCTCCCAATAGAGAGAGACAACTAAAGGAATCATTTCACATTATTTTAACCAAATACAAATTGCAGTTTTGTGAGAGAAAATAACAATATAAATCATTTGGTTTTTTCCTAACAAAAATTTGCAACTCTGGGACCAAACTTATGTGTCTGCACTATTTTCTGTGAAGTAGAAAGATAGCACAAGCCACACCTCCTTAACCTTGAATATTTCTAACTTAAAAATTAATTGCTGGGCGGTCTGACAGTGGCTCAGTGGCAAAATTCTCGCCTGCCGTGTGGAGACCCGGTTTCAATTCCCATTGCCTGCCCATGCAAAAAATAAAATAAAATAAAATAAATTGCCAACAACAAGATGATGGCTGTGTTGAGTAACAGTACAGACTATAGGCCCATACTTAAGATAAAAAATTAAATTCTAGTCTTTAAACTGCCACTTCTTTCTCTGAAACATTGACCAGGTCATTTAACCTGGCAAGATCTGTTCATACATAAAATGAACTGGATGGTTCATGGCAAATTTCCAGAACTTTTAAACCAAAAAATCAAGTACATATCTAGAAAGCAGAGAATATCATTACTTCTTTTCTCTGTTATTGAACGTGCATAAATATGTAACCAAGAATTTCCTTATTCCTTAGAAAAAACTACATTTTACAGTGCCTTCTGTTTATTTGTTTTTTTGAGCACTCAATTACGTTGCAATCTTTTAATCCTCTTAACACTCTGAGATCTAGAGAGAGCTGTTTAACCCCTCTTATGCCTTAACTTACTTCTCTGTAAAATGGAGATGATAACTGCAGCTCCTCATAGGGTCCTTGTGGGGACTCAATGTGTTAGTGAATGAATATAATGCTTTAAAATAGTGTTTAGCGTGCTCGCTTTGGCAGCACATATACTAAAATTGGAACCATACAGAGAAGATTAGCATGGCCCCTGTGCAAGGATGACACACAAATTTGTAAAGCGTTCCATATTTTTTTAAAAAAGAAAAAAAAAGTGTTTAGCATACGATAAGTACTTAACCAATGTTAGCTCTCATGCATATTAGCCCCACTTTACAAATGAGAAAACTGAGGCTGAGGGAAATTATTAAACATGCCCATGGTCACATAATTTGAAAATAGTAGGAGAATTTGAGCACTTATTTTGACTCCATTGCCCACATCTAAGCCTCTCTTTGAGCATCTTCGACCAGGTACAAGGAAAAATCGTTCAGGTTTATGTATTTATGACAGAGCACAGAGAGAATATATATAATAAGCTACACATTATTCAAATACAAGATATGTTTAAAGAAAAAAAAAAGACTCCTAAACTTGTTACATAAAAGAAAAGCTGAGAAATCATATTGCTATAGTGAATGTTGTAGTAACAGGATTTCCCTTGTTGCCAGTGGAGAAACACCTAGAAGTGTGAAAGGGAAGAATGCCATAAATCAAAGCTGAATAATCAATCCAAACCAAGAAAAAAAATGCCAATGAGCCCTAAATGCATTTGTCTGCAAAGCTTTAATAAATGTGATTCCATAAATACTACTCAATATGAAATATAAATTAGGCTGTTGTCTCTCAAAAATTAGTTTAAGTGCAAGCTGGAAGAATTTGTGCTTAGGCTGATATGAAATTCAGTAAACATAGAAACTCTGAAGGGAGAGAAAAATAATAATAAAAGTTTCAAAAGGTTATATGAATACTGTAATTATCAGTGCAGAATGAAAGCATTTTATCTTTCTATGTCCAAACAGGAAAATGAATACCAAAAAAAGTATTCTCATGGGAAAAATAAGCTCCAGAAATGTTTTGAAAAATGACAGCAATTCTAATATATAAGTGCTTAGACATTCAAGTTAAACTATAAATGAAATAACACTCATTTGGGCATATATGTTTAATGTACTTCTTTTAAAACTTATATTTCACATTTCAAATTAAACATGTCTTGCAAATAGAAACTGTGTTTTAGTCAATGTTAGAGAAAACAAAGTTTATGTAGAAAGAATTAAGGAATAATATATCATTAAGACTTTAAATAGTACTCAGTAGTTAAAGGAAAATAGTAGATTGAAGTTAGTTGTCCTGGGATATAAATTCCTGCTCTATTTTTTACTTAGATATATGACTTTAGGCAATTTGCTTGTTACTCTTCATAAAAAAATCAGAATGATGATAAAATTCACCTTACAGAGGTGTGAAAATTAAATGCCATAATACATATAAAGTACTTAGAACAGCATCTGGCATACAGTTATATGTTCAAAAATAGCTGTTCATAGTAATAATATTAATATCTAAATTAAGGATGGTAACTGTGCAAATGAGCTCAGAAGAATTTAAGAGCAAGAAAAGTATAAATTTGCTGCTCTGGAGCATGGTAGGAGTCACCTAATATCTACCTCTTTGGAAACAGAACTGATAGTAGAGCTACCACGTTGGGGCAATAACTGGATGTCATGGCGTTCCAGGCGCCCTGGCTGTGCACACACCCTTCTGTCCCATTCCTTAGAATGGGGCTGCTCCTCTCTGCAGTACCTGAAGCTCATTTTTAAATATGAAGTTCTATAATTACCTAGATGACACCAAATGGAATATACCTTGAAGACAGTTGTGTACAGAAATTTACTGAAATGATTTTTATCAATTAAGTTGAATTGCACAAAGTGTTGAATATTTCTAGAGAAATAATTAAGTCATAAATATAAAAGGCTAAGGGGGATCTGGAATCACAGATAGCTCTAGTGGTGCAGCAAAGCAAATTGAGCTCAATTGGTTGTCAAATGACTATTAAGGAATAGTCTGAGAGATACATGCAGCTTGATAATACAAAAGGATATGTTATTTTTCTCCTCCTGTCACCCTGTCTTTGTCTACAATCTTTTGTACATAGTAGGCATTCAATGAACGTCTGTTAAATGAACGGCTCAATTATAAAATCAGTATTAAACTGTTAAGAATACATAATTTAAAAACAATGTAAGATTTTCAGTCTAAAAAAATTTAAAGATCATTTTAACCCAGTTCACAGTTTAACAGATTAGACTCAGAAGGGTAAAGGGACCAGGTCACTCAGCTAATTATTGGCAAAGCCAGAGCCAGAATTCAAGCCTCCATTCTGAATTTAACTGGGGGACATATGAAATTAGAACTAAAATGGAAATTGTAAATACATGCATTGAATTATAACATGTAAATTTGTCAGTAAGCACACATCAAGTAAATGTTATTGATAATAAAACTAATCTCATACAGAGACATGAAAAGGTTTTAAAGGACAGATATCTTAGTTTTAGTCCTGATCCTCAGGTTCCTAAGAAGTAAAATAAAGGTTTTGAACTAAGTAATCCAATCTGATTCCAATGCTAACTTATTAAGTACTCCCTCTATCTTCTGTCCTGAGCTAGGTGCTGGGTAGACTAAGAGAAATAAGATGCAGGTCATGCCATGAGAGGCAGATGTATGGTAAGGAGTGAGTACATAGCCTTCTAAGCCAATCTTCACGTATTCAACTCCTGGTTCTAACATTTACTAGCTATGTGACCTTGAGCAGTTGCTTAATATCTCTAGTCCTCAGTTCCTCCTCTGTAAACTTGAAATGATAGTAATAACATGCCTGATAGAGTTAAGGACTGTATATAAGTTTATAAACTGCCAGAATACAATATACCAGAAATGGAATGGCTTTTAAAAAGGGAATTTAAAAAGTTGCAACTTTGCAAGCCTATAAAAATGTCCAAACTAAAGGTGTCCAGGGAAAAAGACCTTAATTCAAGGAGGGCCAATAGGTCTGGAATGCCTGTCATTAGTTGTAATGGGGCTGGCATGTACCAGTCCTTTGCTCCAGGGCTCTGTTGCTTTCAGCTTTTGTTCCTGTGGGAGTATCTCACTTTGCTTCTCTGGGGCTGGCTTTCATCTCTTGGGTTCCCTTAGCTCTCTCCAGATTTTGGCTTGCTTAACATCTCACAGCCACGTGACAGTCCAAGCTGGACTCCAAGCATCTCCAAATATCTGTGTCTCTGTTCTCTGAAGCAACTGTCCTCCAAGCATCTATATCTGCTCTCTTGGTTGGCTCTGAGGCTTCTGTCATTTCTGGCTCTCTGCAAAATGTCTTCCCTTGTAAAGGATTCCAGTAAACTAATCAGCACCCACCTGGAATGAGTGGAATAGCATCACCATCTAATAGAAAGTTCACACCCACAAATTTGGCATGCCACATCTCCATGCAGTTAATCTAATAAAGGTTTCTGCCCTAAAGTATTGAATTAGGACTAAAAGAAACAATTGCCCCCACAAGATTGAATCAGGATTGAAACATGGTTTTTCTGGGGTACATTATACTTTCCCATGGCACAAAGACTGACTAAGTTATTATGTATATAGTATGTGAATAATGTCTGCAACTGTTCTATAAATATTAGCCATGGATATAAGAAACTCATAATCTAGTAAGTAAAATACAAATATATATATATTCATATTTATATATTATGTGTTTATATACACTATGAAAATTTACTGTTGGATTTAGAAATGAGATATAGTCTAAAGGTCATTTGCAATCTTTTGAGAAATCCATTCTCATGGAAAGGACAGGTAAATTTCACAGGTTGAAGAGTATAAGGTGAGAAAATATAGGCAATGGATATGAGCCACACTTTTTAAATTAATTTATCCATTGACTCACCCATTCATTCAACAAATACAAGGACCTGCAACACACAATGTGCACAGCACTATTATGCCAGATGTCCACCTCAGGTGTCCGACATCGGAAATAGACAGCTATATGATCTTGTCCTCCTAGGGCTTAGCGTATAAAAAATGACCCTTAGTAGAGGGGGAAACAAGGTGGATGACCTGAGACATATAGTATTAATAAAAGTAAAAAAAGATAAGACTTAATCTTAAAAAGAGTTCCATCTGTAAATCACTATGAGCAAAATGGGGTGCTAGAGTGCAGTTAACGTAAAGAGCTGGAGATATTACCTCAGAAAAGGGAAGATGCTTATTGATGTTAGATATGAGTTTTCACAAAACCTAGTGGAGGGCGGCTGCCGTGGCTCAGCAGGCAGAGCTCTGACCTGCCGTGCTGGAGGTCTGGAGTTTGATCCCTGGTGCCTCCTGCCCATACGCAAATTAAAAAAAAAAAAAAAAAAAAAAACCTAGTGGAAGGAAAGAAAAGAAAGGAAGGGGATGCCAGGGAAGGGAGTGACTTTAGTTTGGTAGTGTGGGATACAGGGAGTGGGGGGATGGGAGGAGAGAAAGGAGGGAGGACAGGAGTGAAAAAAAAGGAAAACAATAAGGGTTTAACTGGACTTGCAGTGTCAGAACAAGTTAGGTGGGTGAAAAACTTTTTTAGCTAATCTATTCCAATTGTTTGATTCTATGATTCTCTCAAAAGAAGAAATGCAATTGCTCATCTCAGAACATTCAGCCTTTCTTTCAATGTGAGTAATTAATAAGCAATACTCTATACTTAAGTGTGCCCTTAGTGACCCATTCAGATTTATTTGTTTCTGGTTTCCATAATTAAACACAGTTGCTTAACCTCAGTTGTCAAACCAAGAACCCCTGGAGATAACTAATTAGCATAACTGCTAGAAATTGTTGGGAGTTATGACAAGTCTATGCTTCTAATTTACAAGACTTATTTCATCATTTGAGCCCAAGCAAGCAAATTTATTTCCAAGAATAAATTTAGTAAGAAGACAATCTAATTTTTAGAAAATCTCTCTTAAAAGCCATATGAAAACACAATAATAGTAAAGCTGTCTTCTTTGTAATTTTGATACGGCATAGCTTACAGGATCTCCAAGCTGGAAAAGCTGCTCCATATTTGTCACATACACAAGAGTCAAGTTGGTCTCATTATAACTGAGCATAATAATTTTATACTTGCCGTAACTAAGGCAATAATAGGGAACTAAGCACATCAGTCTCATGTCACGGGGCCAATACTATAAATGATACTCAATCCTTACAAAGGGAACTTCTACAGGGACTAATCAATAATTCCAAGGTATGATAAGGGCTATAAACAATATCAATTAACAAATCTAAGATTTTGTTCTCCAAAGTGAAGAGAGTGGAAAAGAGAAACACACATACAATAAAGGTACAAGTACATGTGCATAACCAGCCAACCCATCAGATTACACAGGTGAGAAAATCAGGGAAATTTTTTTATAGAAACATAAAAACTATACCACTTTCTTTTCTCAGATGATGAGCTATGAATACTTTTAGTTCCAGCTAGGACATAATAACAGTCAGTTCCATGGCAGAACATGGAGCTCATTTGCACAGTTTCCATCCATTGCAACTACTAAAAATATATATGATTTGTAATGTATATATACACACACACATTTGTCAAGACAGACTGAAGAGTTGTGGAAAAAAATAGGAACAATGAATTGGATGTCAGAGAAAGGACAGCATTTCTGAGGGAGCAATCCATGGATATTTTCTTCTGTGGTAGAGTTGTCAGATAAAGTACAGGCAATACTAATCTATGGAAAAAACTGCCAATTTTGGGTACAAGCTGTGGATCGGGCTTGGCCCATACAGAAATACTATACTGGGGGAAAGCAAAAGCAGAAAGGCTTTCGGCACTCATCCAGGAATAGTTTAACAATTAGGAAGTGCCCCAAATCCTAAACATGAAGTTAGATTTACCCCATGGTACAATTCTAGGTTTCACGAGAAGCTGGGGAACACATATAAGACAGAACTTTCTTGGAGTGTTGTAGTATTTAGGAAATTCATAGCTCTGCTTCAATACCAGACTAAGTGTGGAAATATATCAGGTTGGAGACTATAGAGAAAATTTCAAAACCTCTGCAATGTAGATTGAATCTCCCAATCTTTCAGGACAGAGGATGTCATGGCCCACCAGACTCTCAACAAAATTGTTAAATAAGACATCACAGAGAAAAGAAAGAATCAGAGGTAGACAGAATCTCAACAAACCTGCAACGAAACCCGGACCCAACTCAGTCCCTAACTGGAATGAGGAAAAGAATCTTTTCAGGTAAAAACAACATCATTTGGAGGTACAACAGAAATTCCCTTTAAATACAAAACCCATCACATAATGAAAAATTAATAGACATGCCAAGAGGAGAAAATATGACTGATAATTAAAAGAAAAGTGAACAGTAGAAACAGACTTAGAGATTGTGGTAAATGGGCACCAAGATGATCTCCAATGATGCCTGACTCCTGGTATTATGTATATATATAATTATATATATATATACCCCCTGGTAGTCTCCTCCCACATTGAATAGGGATGATGTTGTAATCAACAGAATATTGCAGGAATAACAGTGTGTGACGTATAAAGCTGGATCATGAAAGATTTTGCAACTTCTTCCTTACTGCCTCTTGGCTCATTAGCCCTGGGTTAAGCCAGCTGCCATGTCATGAGGATGCCCAAGAAGCCCCAGTGGGAGGTCCAGGTCAGGCTTCATGCCGATATCTAGCAAAGGACTGAATATTCCTACCATCAGGTACGTAAATGAACCATCTTGGAAGTGGATCTTTCTATTCCAATCAAATTTTTGGATCATTGTAGCCTTGGACTATATTTTGATAGCAACTTCACAAAGGAACCCAACCTAGAACCATGAAGCTTTGCCTAGGACAGTGGCTTTCAACAGGTCCAGGTAGGGGTAAGGCATTTTGACTCCAAGGAGACACTGACCATGTCATCTACTAGGTAGAGGATAGGGATGATGGTCCACATCCTGCAATACACAGTCCCCACACCAAACAAAGAACTATCTGACCAAAATGTCAATGGCATCAAGTTTGAGAACCTCTGCCCTAGGAAAATCTACATTTATCCATTTAGAGCTGTAGTTTACTCATTACGCTTTTAGTTTAGTTTTCTTTTCTTTTTTTCAGGAAGTATCTTTGTAACATTTAACAGGTTTTGTTAGCAGAAATCCAATGTAGGTATATTTCTAGGTATCATACTTGCCAGGAAGAAGGGCAACTTCAGTTCTAAAAATCCCCACTCCAAGACTTCAAAATGGCTTGTTTCTACATGGAATTTATCATGCATATTTAAATTGAGGTACTGAATTCTGTTTTATACTGATTTGTTGTTTGTTGTTCTCCTAAGTTAAAATATGGCAAAACCTGTAAAGTAAACATGATTCATTCTGGGCACATTATGACTGAAAAAAATTCTTGAGAATATTTTATTGAAATATTATCAGTGCTTCCTACTCATGCTGAAGAGAATTGTTTCTATGCTATAAGCTAATTTATTCTTAAAAGATACTTCTAATGACTATTTCATTGTTTTAGTTTGCAAAAGCTGCTAGAATGTAATATACCAAAAATTTAAAAAGGAAATTTTTTAAGTGCAAGTTTACAGCTCTATGACCATGAAAAATGTCCAAATTAAGGCATCCAGAGAAAGATACCTGAACTCCAAAATGAACTCCTTTTCCAAAATGGTTCCCTCAAAGGACTCCACTAAGCAACCTCACCTTGAAAGGGTGGAGACACATCTCCATGGAAACCATCTAATCAAAAGTTACCACCTATAGTTGAATGGATCGCATCTCCATGGAAACAATAAATAAGATCCCATCCAGCAATATTGAATGAGGAGTAAAAGACATGAATTTTCTAGGGTACATAATAGCTTCAAACTGGCACATTCACCTTATTTGTTTATTGATGAATAACAAATATCTTATCATTTTACTCTATAATTCACTCAAACCCTATAAACAGACAGCAAAGGAAGAAAAGTGGACATGTCCTTTTTACTGCTGTCATCTAAAATGAGTTCATTTAAAATAATTTATTTGAGACATTAAGAAGTTTATGTTTCATAATTGCAAGCAATGTTAACTTGATACAGTTCTAATTGTACTGCATGATAATTTCACTAGGCATAACTACACAAATGACATTTGATTTGGCCTTTGTATATACAAAATATTAGAAAGTTTTTTTTTCCTGGCAGCCAATTTTATATTAATTAAGAGAGAAAAGTCTGATGGAAGCGTTGTGAACTTCTGAGATGCAGTTTTAGTAAAGACACTTGGATTAAAAATATTAAAATAAAGCAAAATAAATTTGTCATGCCTTCCAAAATGAGATATATCAATCCCTTGCTTTGATACTTTAGAGTTCCTAAGAGACTGGGGTGGTAATGTGAATAGAAATCTGGACTAAGAGACATACATAAATAAGAAAGTTATGTAGATGCATGAAAGTTGAATCCTTTCCTCTAGTAAATTTAGCAAGTGCTGCAAGTAGTTGTAGAATCACATATTCATAAGGGCTGTGGAAATAGTCGTCTTACTTTTTTCATCTTGCTAGTGGTGAAAATGAATCCTATAAAGATTACTTGACTTAAGTTCTGAAGTTGAAGCAGACCCAGGAATATAATTTATGTTTCTTTATAGTCAGTTCATTAGTAGCTTCACTTTGGGATAACATGGGAAACTTAGTTTGGAGACTAACTTTGTACAGAATTCTGACAAGTTTGGGGAGGGGACTTTTTATAACATTCAAGGTCATATGGAGATGGCAAAGATAAAAAACAGTTGGTTCCTCGAATAACCCCAACAACTCCTCCTCAGGTGACCTAGGACTCAGCTACATCTGCTGGGAGGTTTAGTGCAACAAGGCCTCCAGTTGAAACCAATGCAGATATACAAAGAAATATCAGTTAACAGGAAGTTTTCAAGTCAACAAGATTAAACCCCAGATTAGTGAGTTAAGAGTATTTCAGTTAGGATGATCCCTGCCCTCCACTTCCAATCTCTATCAATATGAGATATATCAAGGAATCCAGGTCTCTCTTCTAGATCAAACCTGTGGAGCACATAGCCCGACTTTTCCAAGGGAGCCACGTGCTCTACTTCCCTATGACAAAATCATGTGCCAAGGGTAGACTTTGCCTCTAGTTCACCAGAGACACAAAGAAAGGTAAAGCACAGTCAAATAATGGCATAATATCATATTATCAGATATAAAGTATAGAATATACATGCAATTGCCTATCTAGTCACTTGTCTATCAAATGTAGTTCTAAGGCACTCTCAGGAGTAATATGTCTGTTTCAGTACTATGTCAAGGATTTAATATAGTTTGTCAATTTGGTGTAATAACCACTCATAATTGGACTCGCTATGGTTTCAGAGAAAAACTATAGGAAACTGAATTGAGAATGTGGCATGTGAAAAATACAACAAAAGAAGTAAACACAGCCCCCTGTCACAGCAAAACGTTTTCAGGAAACATTTAAATATAGGTTGTTATTTTCTTATTAAAATGCAGAATAATCGATATAATTCTTCCTGCCAACACACTGTAGTTTAGAGACACAAGAGGATTTCAGGTGACAACAACAGGCAATTTTGGTAAGTGCACACTGGAGTAGAATTTAATTTCCGTGACTCAGAATTAACAAACAGGAACAAATAACTTGAATAGAAATACAGATGAGAAATTATGCTTATTAAAGATAATCTGAAATGATCCATGATCACTTTACTAACATTAACACAATAAATAACTAGTCTGACCCGGTGAACAACACGGCTCATAAATAATTTGGGATCATAGAAAGAGATAGATGAATAACAAGTACAATGAGGTTGGTGGATCAATTAAGACAAAGACCAATTACACTGATATATTTATACTTCACTTCATTCTAGATTAATATCTTTTATTATATTACAAGTCTAGGTGAGTTTCTAAAGTATATTACTGGCATTGTTAAAGGTTTTAAATACATTTTTTTAAACAATAGCTTTATTGAGTTATAGCTTACATACATAAAAGTCACCCTTTAAACTGCAATTCAGTGTTTTTAGGAATATGCACAAAGTCGTGCAAACATGACTACTATTTATTTTAGGACATTTTAATCACCCCAACAGAAAACTCATACCCTTAGCAGTGACTCCCTCTGCACCTCACCCAGCATTCCAGACCAGACAAACAGCAATCTACTTACTATCTCTACGAATTTACCTATTCAGGACATTTCATATTAATGGAATCAACACACTCTGTGGTCTTTTATGACCAGCTTCTTTCACTTGGTATAATGTTTTCAAGGTTCATCCATGTTGCACCAGATTCCAGAAATTTATTTCTCTTCATTGACAAATAATATTGCATTGCATGGATATGCCATATCTTATTTATTCATTCATCTGAAGATGCAAATTTGGGTTGTTATAAGTTTTTTGGATAATGTGAAAATATCTCTTGTGAACATTTAAGTAAAAGTTTTTACGTGTTTTAAATACTCTTAGATACATACCTAGGTGAGGAATTGCTGAATTTTTTCTTCGTCGAACACTTGAATAACAGCTAAACTATTTTCCACAGTATCTGCACCATTTTACAACTCCACCAGCAATGAAAGAGGGTTTGAATTTCTCCACACATTTGCCAATAGTTGTTTTTGTCAGTCTTCTAACCATTCCAGTGGGTCTGAAGGGGAAGGCAACTGCATCATACCCCCCACAAAGGCATGCTCAAGTCTTAACCCCCACTCTTATGAGTATGACTGTTGGTAGAAAATAAACATTAAAGTCAACTCTAATGAGACTCAGAAAAAATGGAGAGAACAGTGGAGATACTTTCTGTCATCTTAAAGAATACACGTATTTTCATGAACCAAATATTGGCAGAAATATGGATGTAAATGGTACCCCTGGTGAGAACTTAGAAGGAAATGATTAAAGTATTATTAGAGACTAGAGAAAAGGCAATCCTTATTATAAAGTAGCAGAAAACTTTGATAAATTATGTCTAGATGTTGGATTGAAAGTGGAACTTGTAAGTGATGAAATTGGCTATTTAGCTGAGGAGATTTCCAAACAAAGTCTGGAAGGTGAAGCCTGGTTTATCCTTGCTGCTTGTTGTAAAACATGAGGAAAAAAAAAAAGAGATAAACTGAGTAGTTACTGAAATGTTTTAAGGTTTGGGGAAAATTGGGATGTAGAGATGTATTTTGTATGTGGGAAGAAAATGTCTTTTGGGGTTCCAGATTGCTGACTGTGAGAGATTGCATCATGACTCCCACTAAGACATATTCAAGCCCCAAGTCCCAGCCCAGTGGCTCTGAACTCATTTGTAAATTGGACCTTCAAAGACCCTATTTGGATGATTCCAAAGCAAATCAGGGTGGACTTTAATCCATGGCAATGTCTTTATAAGGAGAGGAAATTTTCACACAGTCAAGAGAAATCATAGAAAGAAAGAGAGAGATCTCCCTGTGACAGGGTAAGAGATTCTTATAAAGCCAAGAAACCCCAAGGATTGTTGGAAAGCCAACACCAAAAAACTACAATCTCTGTAGTGCTTTGGAGCCATATATATCCCCAGAAAAACATGTTCTTAGGTTTAAGCCCTTCCTGCGGGTGTGAACCCATTGTAAGACTTTTTGATGAGGCTGCTACAGTTAAGGTGTGGCCTACCTCAGTCTGGATGGGCCTTAGCCCTATTACTGGAGTTCTTTATAAGCAGAGTGAAATTCAGACAGAGAGAGGGAAAGTGAGAGGGAGCAGGCAGAAACTGAAATCAAAGGAACCAGGAGGAGAAGAGAGAGGGTAGAAGAGGTGCCATGTGAGAAGCTATGGTTCAAGGATTGCTGCAGCCAGCCCCAGAGTGTCACAGTCTTCAGGGAGAAAGCATCTCCTTGATGAGGCCTTGGTTCGGACTTTTTCCTAACCACAAAAATGTGATCCATTAAATTCCCATTGCTTAACTCAAATCATTTCATGGTATTTGCTTGAGCAGCCTAGGAAATTAAAACAGCCTCCAAGAGAAAGTATGGCCTGTCAATACTTTGATATTGGATTTCTAGACTCCAAATAGTAATCCAATAAATTCTTCTGTTTAAGCCAATCAGTATCTGGTATTTATCATAGCAGGTGGAACAAGCTAAGACAAGGGACATCTCATTGTTAAATACATTGATCTGTATTTACCTAATAACTAATGATATTGAACATCTTTTCATGTGCTTTTGTCTAATTTAGGGAACTGTCCACTGAGATTTATTGCCTATATTTTAATTGGGTTACTCATCATTTTATTATTGAGTTGTCTTTTTATATAGTCTAGATAAAAGAACCTTATCAGATGTATGATTTGCAAATATTTTCTCCCATATTTTGTGTTTTCATTTAATTTTTTGAATGGTATCCTTTGAAACACAAATGTTCTTATTTTTGATGACATTCATTTAACCAAGTTTTACTTATGTCACTTGTGCTTTGAGTGTCATGTCTAAAAAACCATCATCTGAACCAAGTTTACCTTTCTGTTTTTTTAATCTTAGATTATAGCTTTAGCTCTTACATTTAGGTCTTTGATACATTTAAAACAATCCTTACATATGGTGTTCAGATAGGGTTCTAAATTCTTTCTTTTTGCATATGAATATCAAGTTGTCCAAGCACTGCTTGTTAAAAGACTCTTTGTTCTGATTTATCTTGGCACTCTTGTCAAAAATCAGTTTTCCATATTTTGTTAATGGAAGGTAGTGATGATACCATTGCAAATGTAATTAACACCACCACATAATATATTTGAAAGTGGTTGAAATGAGTAGTTTATAAAGGTTGTATATTTGTTACAGAATAAAACTTTTAAGAAACTACAGAACTGTACAACACAAACAGCGAACTCTAATGTAAACTATGGACTATAGTTAATTGTATAAGTATAACAACATTATTTCAGCAATTGTAACAAAGTTATCCCAATGCAAAGTGCTAATATGCAGAGTGTTAATAATAGGCAAAACTGTGTGTATGAAGGAAAGTAAATGAGAACTCTGTATTGCATGACTTTTCTGTAAACCTCCAACTTTTATAATAAAATAAAATAAATAAATTTCCCATCAATATGCCAGCATAATTTCTAGACCCTGAATTCTAATCCATAGGTCCATATGTTTATCTTTATTCCAGTATCATGTTGTGCTGTTTACTGTAACTTTTTGGTAAATTCTGAAATTGGAAAGTGTGAAACCTCTGACCATTCTCTTTCAAGCGTGTTCTGGCTATTCTAGGTCCCTTGCATCTCTGAATGAATATCAGGTTCACCTTACCAATTTCTTCCCCCTCTCCGAAAGTAAATCCAGCAGGAATTCGTATAGGGATTGAATTGAATTTTTAAATCAATTTGAGGAATATTGCGATCTTAACAATATTAACTCTTTCAATCCATGAGTATGGAAGTTATTTTCTTAGTTTTTGCCTCATAGCTGACAACTAACATCTTAAATTATAAAAATCTGTTTCAGATTAATACCAATTGGATTTCAGTTTTGCTCCTATATAGCTCCTTTCCCTATTCTCTCCTTTGTGCTGTTATTATCATAAATAAAAACATCTCTACACATGTGTGAAGATGAACACAGATTTCCAATTATTGCTTTATTCAGTTGTCTTTTTAAATTGGATAGGAGAAAAAAAGTGTTAAAAGAAACTTTTTCTTGTTTTAAATTATGTATGTATGTAGTTACCTTTACTGGTGAATTCTTTCTTCATGTGGATTTGTGTTACTGTTTACTGTCCTTGAAGGACTCCCTTAACTAATTATTGTAAGGCAGGTATTCCAGCAGTTTATTTTCAGTTTCTCCTTACCTTGGAATGCTTTTTATTGGCTTTCATGTTTGAAGACTAGTTGTTGGGTACAGAGTTATTGGTTAAGAGTCTTCCTTTAACACTTAGAATATGGCATTCCACTGCCATCTGTCTTCATGGTTTCTGATGCGAAGTAGGCACTCATCAACTCATAATCTTACTGAGGATCCATTTTATGTCAGTTTTCTCTCTTCAAGATTCTCTCTCTTAGTCTTTCAATAGTTTATGATACATCTAGAAATGCATTTCCTTCAGTTTATCTTAGTTAATTGAGCTTTTGGATGTGTAGATTAAGGCTTCATTAAATTTAGGAAGTTTTCAGCTGTAATTTCTTCAAAAACATTTTTTGTAACTTTTTCACTCCCTCCTATCCTTCCAAGACCCCCATTATATATATGCATATATATGCTGGTATGCCAGATGTATGAGAATTTCTCTTTTCTTCACTTTTTATTCTTTTCTCCTCATACTGGAGAATCTCAGTTGACTTATCTTCGAGTTCACTGATTTTTTTCCTTCTACCTGTTCAAATCTGATTTTTATTCCTCTGGAGAAATTTTCACTTCCATTACTGTATTTTCCAGCTCTAGAATTTCTATTTACTTCCTATTAAATGTCTCTTTCTTTATTGATATACTCTGTTTGTTAACACTCTACTTTCACACTTTTCCTTAAAGTTTTTAGACATGGTTCCTTGTGGGTCTCTGAGCATATTTTAAATAGCTGATTTAAAATCTTCTCGTAATTCCAACATCTGGACCTTCTCAGGTGTAGTTTATATTGATTGCTTTTTTTCTGTAGATGGGTCGTATTTTCCTATTTCTTTGTGTCTCTTGCAATTTTTTTGAAAACTGGACATTTTAGTAACATAATGTGGTAACATTGGAAATCAGATTCCTCCTCAGGGTTTTTTGTTATTGCTATTTGTTGTTATTATTATTTTTTTTTGTAGCTTTACATTTCTTTAGTGACTTTCTTGGACAAATTTGGAAAAGATTCAATTCATTGTCATGTGTGATCACTATAATATCTGTTTGATTTACTTAGTGGCAAGCTAACAATCTACAGAGAGTTCTGTTAAAGCCTTAAATCAATAACCACTTAGTTCTTGCTCTGAAACTCTTTGTCTGTGTCAGAGCATGCCTTCACCCCCTTGGCAGTTTACAGCTCTACCTTAACTATCACCTCCTGCTTGTACAGAGCCTCAGTGTCAGCCAGAGGTGAGAGATTAGGGTTAACTCAAATCTTTTCTGTGCATGTGCTAGCCATATATAGTGTAATCTTCTAGATCTCAAGGAATATGTCAAAGCCTTTCAAAGCCTTATTTGGACACTTAATTTCTTAGATTTCTCTCAAGAGTTTTTGGCCAGCCTCTTGTTATTCCAAACTCATATCACAGCTCCAGCAAGAGCAATATTAAACAATGTTACTGGGCGTTTTCAATAAATCCCCTAAGAATAGAGCTTTCCTCACTGAGAAAACCTTGTGCCCAGTCAAACAAAAGCAAATCTGAAGGGAGCTTTCCCAGGGTACTGTCAGACAAATCAGATAATGACAAGTATCTGGGAGTGGAGCTTCTAGAGAAGCTCCAAAACTTTTCTGTCCCCTCCAATGACTGCTAGACTACTGGTTTCCACAGTCTCTATAGTTGTAATGCTGCTCGTTTTCAAGGCTGTCTTGGAGCTGGAGAGAAGGAGATGAGACTAGAGCAGGTTAAAGTGTTCCAAAGCTCACTGTTCTTACAGAGATTTGGTCATATTTCTTCAATAAATGTTACTAAGATTTCTGCAAGCCATTGCTTAATTTCCAGAAAGGATTATGAAAAAGTTGACTTTAACAACTTTTGTCATCCTTCTCATTGATTTTTGATGGAGATTTTTGATGGTCCTTATTCTACCATTTTAGAAGAGCTTCTGTAATCACCCTTGAAGACACTGATCTGGAACCATTTTCTATATTTTTCATGGGCGAATTAAAGGTCTAAGCAATGCAGTTGAAGTAAAAAGAATACAACAACATGAAGGCAAGTAATTTCCACTCTTTCCATTTTTCACCTTCTTTACCGCTCAACTCTGGGAAAAAATTCTCTCTTACTGAAACTTAAGAGGTATTTGGCTTTCACTCTAGGCATTGATAACAAGTTCACTGTTTCTCATTCTTCTTTATTCTGTTTCCTTTGGCTCTAGTGGGTTTGGTTTATTGTACAATTTGAACAGTAAATTCTGTGAATTAGTTTTGGACTTGGATGAAATAGACATGTTGGGATTGGGCCTAAGTAAAAACAGAACTTTGCGTGGTCCAGCTAAGGATGGGGGTTTGGGTCAGTGCTCCAGTTAAAAATCAAGTGTCACTTTGCTTTCTATTGCCTCTGTAAAGATATCTTCTTTTGAAAAATGATATCTTGGGCAACAAGACTTGTTTGGGAGGAGATAAATGGTTCATACCATCAGAGAAGACTTTCCTAACAGATCCCCTAACATAAAATAGTACCCTGTAGCTATCACCCTTGCCCCTACTTCATTATTTGTCATAGCCCTTATAATTGTTTATTTATTTGTTTGTTTTTTGCCTGGGTAACCCACTAGAATGCAATTTCCATAGAAGCCAGAATCTTTGTTTTATTTACTGTTTTCTTACTTTGTAGGCCCCAATATAAAATTATGGATTAAAAGTTATGAAAATATTATTCATCTATCAGACAAGATGAGCTGTTCATTTTCTGAAAAGTGACTTTTTTACATTTTGTATGGGGATGGAATTTGATAAATCTATAGGAAAAGAGAAACATTGCATTGACAGGAGCAGAAAATTAGAACGGAAATTCCCTTAACAAATCATGACATTTTATAAAATGTTATAGATTGTTGAATGTATCTGAAACTTGCAAAAATTTTTAACATAACTGTATATATGCAAATCTGTATTTATATATAAATATATGTCCAATATCTGTGCTTGTGTTACTATGGTTTTATTTTCCTCTTAAACTTTTGAATACAATATAGTATATATGGCACCTATAAAATAATAATCTATTTACCTCTATTTAGAGGTATTTATTTCCCAAACTAATTCCCAATATTTTTAATCAAGAAAAATAGGACCAACCAAAATTCTAGTTTATCATCAGCCCCTGTTGTGTGGAATACATGATTGATTTAACCAATGAATGAATTCAGGGAAATAAATAGTAACAGTTGGTATAAATTATGTTAAGGAGAGACATTTCTCCTTGTACAAAGAAGGGGATCATTTATAAAAGGAATGTGTCATTGATTCTCCTTCAGAGCAAAAGCAGGCAGGTTTTATTTAATTTCCTCAGATACTGGTGACCAGGAAGCAGCAAGAATGAAAAAGAATTATGGGGGGAGGGGGAGAATTATTTTTTAAGGGCAGTTCTGCTATTTACCATCTTGTGCCCAAATAAAATAATACAGGGCAGTCCCAGGGAGCTAGTGTTTAAGCCCATCTGCAGTGATAAGGCTAATGAGTCTTCCTTTATCACTGTTGGGATGTTCTGTGGCTGATAAGTCCCTCTGATGTCTGGAGATCAAAAAGGAATCTGCTTCTGATGAAAGTCTTCATTCTGACTATTGAAACAATAAGCCAAAAATATTAAAATACAGTCTTGTTACAGCTTTTTCAAATAGCTTAACCCATAATGACTGAACTCTCTCAATTCCTTCAGATGCAGGGTCTTGATACGTATATTCCCTGAAAGGAAGTCATATCTAGTAGTTAAGGGCACAGGTCTCAAAGACCTGGTTAAAAATTCCAAGCCTATAACTGATTATATATCAAGTTATTTAACCTCAGTCAATTCCAGTGACCTTAAATTGCTGTTATATATACCTAGGAAACAAATTTCCTGTGGTAGAATAAGTTTAGAAAACCATCTGTGATGACTAATTTGATGTGTCAATTTGGCCGGGTTATGGTGTACAGTTATTTGGTCAAGCATTAGCCTGATTATTACTGTAAGGGTATTTCATAGATGGATTTGCAGCTATAATCAGATGGTTACATATACTGCTGAGTGCATCTACAATCAACAAAGGAAATTGTCTTTAGTAATTTGGAGAGTCTCTACATTTAATCAGAAAGACTGGATTTTGGTGGTCTTAAAACCCAGAACTGAGGATTTACCTTGATAGTGTACCATGACTCCATGTGCATCACAGGCAGATGAGGGAAGAAATAGGAGAAAGAATACTTTAAAGATATGCATAGAGCAAGAAAAGACTGCCTATTAAGGAAAAAAGTAACTATAAATAATGGTGGAAGAAAGAAATGGGTTCTGAAGGCCATCCCATGAAAACAGAGGATTTAAAAAAGGATTTGACCAATGTTAGGATTTCTGGATGAAGTCAGTATCTCCCTACAATGATGGGGAATACTTTAATATGCATGTTATACAACCTCCCACTCAATATAAGAATCTGCAACATTTCCAACTATGATCAGGGGTACTTAAACCTGAAGTTGATTCTATTGGATATGCAAATCTAAAGTGCCTGGCCATTTCCCTGAGTTCTGAGACCTGAAGCAAAAGAGTAAATCTAATCCTTCTTTCAAATTATTTAGGACAATTATCATTTTCCTCTTACTGAGCCAAATTTGCCATTTTGCTCCACTATTCCATTCTTTGTTGCTAGCTTCCACATGTATTTGGACATGTGAGCTTTGGAATATTTATTTTAAAACAGAACAAAAATACTCCTTTCTCTGAAGTCAAAGACAACTTTGGATAACTTTAGTATAATGTTTAAAACAAAATAGAAAGTCTTGATTTTATGGCTTGAGATTCAAACCCCCAATTTATTCAATTCTATAACTGAAAATTTACTCCATTCTAATAGTGTTGAGTGATGAACATGGTCAAACAATGGGGAAATTCTGAGTAAAGATTGGTTGACACATTTTAGTAGTAGAAATACCTTGTATAATATTAGATGTAATATGAAACTGTTCGTGTAATGGTTTGAAGCTGTATGTACCCCAGTACAGATCATGCTCTTAAAGCTAATCCATTCCTGTGGGTGTGGAACCATTGTAAACAGAGTCTTTTGGTGAGTAAGATCTTAAATTGAGATGTGACCCACCTTATTCAGGGTGGGTCTTAATCCTTTTATGGGATTCCTTCATAAGGGGGATAAAAGCAAGGAAAAAAAACAGAAGCCAAATGATAAATACACACAGAGAAGTTAAGAGAGAAACCACAGAAGCCCAGAAAGAAAGCCATAGATGGAGCAGCTGGAACTCAGGAGAGAAGGATCAGCAGATGCTACCATGTGCCTTGCCATGTGGCAGAGGAGTCCTGGATTGCTAGCAGCCTTTCTTCAGGAAGATGGTATCATCTCACTGATGCCTTGATTTGGACATTTTCACAGCCTCAGAACTGTAAACTTATATGTTAAAAACTCTGCATTGTGAAAGTCAGCCCATTTCATCATCTTTAGCAAATTAAAATAGCTAGCATTGAAGAAATAATAGCTAAAAAAAAGCAAAGAAAAAATGAAAGAAGCTTTGCTTAAATGAAAGAAACAAATTGATTTTTAACTTGACCTTGCCGTAGAGAATTTTACAACTATATGAATGTAGCCAACTGAAGAACTTTTATGACCATAAGTAAACAGCAGGAAATAACTTAGTTATGAAAAATGCAATTGTTACCAAAGTAGGCAGCCAGTGCTCTGGTGTGAATATATGTGCTGGTTTGATGCTGTTATGTACCCCAGAAAAGAATATGTTCTTCCATCTCTGTAGGGACAGACCTGTTGTAGGTGGGACTTTTTAATTGTAAATTGTAAATGCCATCCCATTTCTAGCATATTGCATTCCAGTAGCTTTAGCAAGCCAACGCAGTATATAACAGGACATTTTTCTCCTATGGGTTAAATACCGTTAACTTTGGAATATGCAAATGATAAGTGAAACAGCAAAACAGACTTATTGCTAATACAGAGAAAGTTTTAGTAGTCTGGATAGAAAGTCAAACCAGTCACAACATTCTCATAAGCCTAATCCATAGCAAGGTCCTACTTCTCTCCAATTCTACAAGGCTAATAAGATGCATGAGGAGCTGCAGAAGAAAAACTTGAAGATAGCAGTGGTTGGTTCATGAATTTTAAGGAAAGAAGCCATCTCCAAAACCTAAAAGGCAAGGTGAAACTGCAAGTGCTGATACAGAAGCTGTATCAAGTTATCCAGAATAACTTGCTATGATAATTGATGTAAGTCACGACACTAAACAACAGATTTTCAATGTAGAAAAAACAGCCTTAACTTAAAAGAAGCTGCCATCTAGGGCCTTCATTGCTAGAGAAGAGGAGTCAACTCATGGCTTCAAAGCTTCAAAGGACAGGCTAACTCTCTCTCTTGTCAGGGGTAATGTAGCTGGTGACTTTAAAATGAAGCTGATACTCATTCACCATTCCAAAAATCCTAGAGTACCTTAAAAATCATGTTAAGTCTGCTTTGTTTGTGCTCTATAAATAGAACAATAAAGCCTGGATGACAGCACACCTGTTTACAACATGCTTTAATATGCACCAGGAATAGACACTGGTGCTTTAAAAGGCACCGGGAATTGAACCCGGATCTCTGGCATGCCAGGAGAGAACAGTTTACTTAATATTTTAAGCCCACTGTTGAAACCTACTACTTAGAAAAAAAAAGATTCCCTTCAAAAACATAACTGCTCACTGGCAACGTGCCTCATCTCGACTCAAGCGGTCTGGTGGAGATGATGCTGTTGTCATGACTGCTAACACAACATCCATTCTACAACCCATGAATCAAGGTGTAATTTCAACTTTTAAGTTTTAGGATTTACGAAATGCATTTTGTAAGGCCACAGCTGCAGTAGCGAGTGATTCCTCTGATGGATTTGGTCAAAGCAAAATGAAAACCTTCTGGAAAGTATTCACCATTCTACATGCCATTAAGAACATCCATGACTTATGAGAAGAGGTCAAAATATCAACATTAACAGGAGTTTAGAAGTTGATTCCAACCCTCATGGTGACTTTGAGGGGTTTAAGACTTCAGCGAAGGAAGTAACTGAAGATGTGGTGGAACTAGCAAGAGAACTAGAATTAGAAGTGGAGCCTGAAGATGCGACTGAGTTTTTGCTGCAATCTCATAATAAAATTGAATGAAAAGTTGTTTCTTATGGATGAACATAGAAAATGGTTCCTTGAGATAGACTCTACTACCAGTGAAGATGTTGTGGAAACAGAGGACTTCGAATAATACATAAACATTTGATGAAGGAGGGTTTGAGAGGAATGACTCCAACTTTAAAAGAAATTCTACTATGGGTAAAATCCTATCAAATACCATTGCATGCTACAGGGAAATCTTTCACAGAAGGAAGACTCAATTTATTCAGCAAACTTCATTACTGTATTATTTTAAGAAATTTCCACAGCCACTCAACCTTCATCAATCACCAGCTTGATCAGTGAGCAGCCACAAATATCAAGGAGAAACCTTTACCAGAAAAAAGATTGTAACTCACTGAAGGCTGAGATGATTGTTAACATTTTTTTGGCAACAAAGTATTTTTTAATTGAGTTATATACATCTTTTTTAGACTTGATGCTATAGCACATTTAATAGACTATAATATAGTAGAAACATAACTTTCACATGCATTGGGAAAAAAAAATGGATGATTCATTTTCATTGCAGATGTCTGAAACTGAACTCACAATACCTTCAAGATATGCCTAAATAGAAACATTCTCTAGTTTTTCTGTTATATAAAGTTTAATGTTCCTGTTGACAAGTGAATCTTGACATGAGAAATTAATTAATGAATTGGGAAAATGTTGGCATTTGGGTATCTTTTTTTTTCAAAATCACAGCAGTTGGACCTTTTTGCCTAATTGAGTATAGAAAGAATATGTGGTCAAAATTTGGACATGGCAGGCCATGGTAGTTCAGTAGGCAGACTTCTCGCCTGCTATGCCGGAGACCTGGGTTCGATTCCTGGTGCCTGCCCATGCAAAAAAAAAAAAAAAAAATTGGAAAAATTTTTGTCCAGCCTGTGTATTTTAAAACTCAGGTGGTTTGTAATGTTCCTTTTAGTTGGTCTTATTCATAAAAACCAAAATTCCACCTCTATAAATGAAGAATTGGCCTGTTTTATTTAAATTTAGGGGGGTTAATATTACTTTACATTTTGTGTACAATGTCATATATGGAATTGCTCAGGTAACTCTGCTACAATAGTATCAACTAAAATAAAAAGCATGAAGACCTCAAATATACTTAGATATTTAGAGATAATTTTTTTAAATATGTTGCTTGAGATCTTACTATGTGCATGATATAATATGGTTCACAAGTATTTTTGTCCAGGTTATTTTTGAGAAGAAATTCTGAGTGGAGAGAATTGCAGTAATATAAACCTTTCCCCTATACCCAACTGTATCAATTTCAGAAATCAATACCATACCATATAACTATTGTTATAGAATCCAGTGTTGGATTCTACTTTGTGATCATTATGATTATATTTTATTTTATCTGAGATGACACCCTCTCTTTCTATAAGTATCTCTAAAGACACATATACCTGAGAAGCAGTGATCTCACAGATGGTCCTGGCATTGCAACTTTGATCAGAAAGCTTGGGCAAGAGCAGCACCTTTTAACACCTGCTAGTCTATGAGACCTTAAATTCTTATGACTGTCCAGCTCAACCCCAGAGCACCTTTTCTACTTCCCAATTCTCTCCCCTTACAATACTGCTTCTACAAAAATAGTGATTCCTATGTGTAATTGGTATTCATTAAACATTTTAGCCAACTGACTAATCCAATGAACAAAAATATTTGCCATTCAATATCAATGGTTACATGGTATTGGTTTAAGGCAATTACCCATGAGGAAGCACTTAATATAATTTTTATTAAACCCAGCCAAACAAACAAAATCATGCACAAAGAAAAGGGCTGAAGCCCATTTACTAAAGCTATGAGTACGGCAATTTAATATTAAAACCTAAATATTGAGCTTTGGTCTGCTATTTATGGTTAGGAGAATCCAAGAGCATGGGGCATCACCTATCCTTTAGGTGAGACTGAGTAATAAAAAAGAGTAAAGTGGTAAGAACAGGTAGGAAAAGGAGATGCATAGTTCCAGGATAAATAGTCAGAGTCTGACAAAAACTCATAACCCCAGCTGATGTTTGAATTCTTAAAATAAATGGGTAAGTCAGAAAAGAGTGAGGAAAAAAGAGAGTGAATGACTACTGAGTGACATCAAATTTAACTTATTCAAAAAGATCATCAAAAAACCTACAAAAGCTATTATGTTTGAGGAAACTAGAAAAAAAAATATTCCCTTTCAAATTAGCATAGGTAAACCATGAGCAGCTTCATGGAAATCATTCTAACATGTCTTTGAACAAAAGTGTTAATGTTCACAGTGTTTGCGGATGTTTCATTAGGAGCACCTGTGCATTTTTATTATTTAGAAACTAAGATGATTAGGGGTGGTCTGGCCATCATATGAATAACACAATGTGAGTTTATTTCATTTTTCTTAGTGAACACAGGACAGTCATAAACTTAAATTATTTCATTGCTTAAGAGGAATGTAAAGGCTTAAGGGGATAGAAATCCTGAGAACTGCATTTCCTAGAAAACTTTTCAATGTGGCTCCCATTTAGATTTCACCCATGAGAGACACTTGTTGGCAAAACAGAGTCCTTACTCTTCCTCTAGCTGGGCTTCAGTATTTAAGAAGTTTTGCCACAGCCTTGTGTTCTTTCATGAATCATCTGCTTTGGTGCTAGATGTGGCTGTGACGGTTTTCTGAATTTTCTGAGCTAGATAAATGTAACAACTTCCTGATTCTCTGAAAACTACCAGAAATCCTGAGAGATAGTGGCAGCATTCCCCAATCTTTATTCCTCAGCCTTTCCAACAGATTTTTAAGCAGCTACTTTCCTGTATTAAAACCTTTCTTTCTCGAAATACTTAGAGTGATTTCTGTTTTCTTTCCAAATCATGAGAGAGCTTAGGTTAACTTCTCATGGGCACACAGCTAGTAGATCTACTCTTAACTCTACAGAACAATGTAAATACTATGCCAAATACTAAATCACCATACTACAAGTGAAAAGAGACTGTTTCAGCAGAAAAGGGGGGGCCAAAACATTCAGGGTGATTAATTCTCACCCTCTCTCAAAAAGTGGATTGACAAAGACTGAAAATGAGCAGGGGCATGGTAAAAATCAGTAAATTCTCAACTAAAATTAGAAAACAATGACAGTTTTATCAAAAAGAGTATGGAACATAATAACTGGCCAAAAGGATTTTGTTCTATGAGAGCCTTGCTGTAAGGAATCATTTGCTCCCATCAAAATTGAAATCACTTTTCTCTATGGTTGTTCACTTCACTTATCTATTTCCCAGGCTCTTTGGAAAGCACAAATGGGTAGTTGAGAGGTATGTATGTGATAAAGGGCGGGAAGGGCTACTTCATGGGCTATTTCTTAAGTTCTCTTTTGTAATTACCTAGATTAACTTCAGGTTCAGAGAAAATGGTAGCGCAACTATAGAAATTCCCTTGTTTCTGCTTTTGTTTCTTTTAGTCAAGATTCAGTGATAAATATGCAATACCTCTGTCCGGAAGAAAATATTTTATTATTAATATTTAATCTTAATAATTAATATTGTATTATTATGTAAGTATAATATGTCCTATTTTACCAATTAATAAATTATCCTAATAATTATTACATTTAATAAAATTGAAATAATTGAGTAAGTCTGAACTTCATGCCGCTGGTCAGGACTTAAAAGTAATTGTACCAATGTGAAATGAGCCTCTATTTATGACCCAATGACCTTAGAGAAGAAGAACCATTTTGTTTCTGATAGACAAGTATTAAAAAAGGTGAAGGAAGGGAAAATTGTTTTGAGCTGAAGAAACCCCCAGCAGAGAATAAGGTGCTATGATGAACATTTGCACGATGCCTTGTGGCCCAACTTCAATCCTCCTGAGATCCCCCTTACTCATGAGAATGAACTACAGCACCCCAGGGTCCTGTGCAACCAAGTCCGATTGCATTCATTGCCAGCTGCAAACACCCTAAGGAAGACTGATATAGTGAGAATCTTTCCCCTTGGAGCCAAGAGTAAGAGATCCAGGGAATGTATAACTAGTACCCTTAGACTTCCATTTTTGTTTAAATAAACAGGTCTCTTTACCTTTCTGGTGTGCGACAGTAAGAATGCTTAATTCAGAAGTAATAAGCAGGTACATTAGAGAGAACAAAAATAAACTGTTGGAATTAAGACATCCCAGAAGTATTGCCGCAAGAGTTTGCATGTACATTTCTCCCATATGGAGTTCTCTCTCCTAGAGTTGACTTTTTATCCAGATTTTTAAAAATGGTACATAAAAACAAACAAAATCCCCAATAATTCCCAATAATTATCATTTCATTGACAAGAAGGACATAATATACAACTCCTTCTGGCAAGCTGCTGAGAAAGTTGGTTACTAGGGCAAGCAGGAGCAGCTACCATTGGTGGCTATTTTCTTTATCTCACCAAAGCCCTCTTCAGGCTGAACTACTGTGGCATATTCAGAGAGGAGTTGGGACTTGACATTTTTCTTGCAGAGATAATTTTTGGATACTCCTTGTCGCATGTTGACTTTGCAGTAGCAGACCCTGAAAAAGAGTGTGGCTCATGGGAGAATGATCAGAGCCTGGCAGCGGTGGAAGGTGTGGAGGTGCAGGGTTGGGCAGAGAGAGCAGCTGGATGGCAGTGCAGTCCTGACAAAGCCTCGGATAACTCTGTGGAAATTCTGGAGCATATATGCTCTTCAGAGTTGTTCTGTGATGAGCCGACACAACCAGCATCCTATAGTCCCACCACAATCAGTTATTTGATGGAGGCTGCCTCAGGAGGGCTATCCCTTGGGTGAGGCAGCCCTCTGCAGCTTAAGCAAACACTAAAGGAGCTGACAGCTAGAGGTTGTCTGCTGACAACCAGAATAAATCCTGCCTTGAAGGGAGATCTGGGCAGCACATTTACAGTTCATCACAATCCCTTCCATGTATTGAGCACAGTTATTCTTCAGTAGTCTTTAGCTGGAAAGACTTCTAGTTATTTTTACCTTAAACTTCAGAATCATCTTAATTTGTATGAAAATGATAGAACCTAATCTCAGAATCTGTGAGCTATTTCAATTTTCAGTGTTATTCTACTTTTAATTTAGATACATAAATCAATTAAATCCCAAACAACTGAGGCTTTTAAGCATACCCATGATATTTGAAAAAAAATGAAGTTTAGTTTTACTATGTAGCATGTCTCAACCAACTTTTAGACTCATAAGGTTTCATTGAGGCTACTCTTGACTTTGAAACTCAGATTTTGATGTATCAGGCCTGTCAAGTACAAGGTACATCTCTCTTCTTAAAAATGACTCTGTTTTGAATGATTTACTGAATAATGTTATCAGCCTCAGTCATTGTTGATGCTAACTCGGCGTGATGCTGTGTACTGAAGGTTAGGTGGATTTAGCTTATCCACTTCAAAATGCTGGCAGAATATGAAAAGCCTGACTCACTTGGCTCTCAGTAATTGTGCCACCAACAGAGGAATGCAAGGTCACCCACTGAAGAAAGCCAGAAGATTTGCATAGACTCCCTTTAATGGCCTTTTCACTTTATAATTTATTTTGCTCAGATAGTTTCAACATAAAATGGATTTGTGTATAAATTTAACAAGATGGCTTGATCTCCTCCCTTATTAAGCTCTTCCCCTCAAAACATTTTAATTATTGAAAGTCTTACAAAGACTATTACTATATGCACAATTTCTCATGTATTGTAGCATATTGCACACTCTGACTGGAGTAGAGCCAACTAGAGTGGACGGGCAGTGATGTAATCACTGCGAGTTGTGAGAGCAATAAAAATTTTAGTAGAATACAAAATCTGTTGACATGGAATAATAATGTTTATTAAAATACAGATATATGATTTCACATTATAAGGCAGACTAAGCAGAATTTGGAGTTAGTCAAACTTGAAGCAATTCTGTTGATTCTGGTGACTATAACAGAGCACAGTGAAACAATATTTGGAGCCGAACACTTAAGTGTCTGAAGGGTTCAGGAAAAGAGTATTGATTTTTTACGAAAGAGAGCTCCCAAGAAGGTATAGCCTTCATACAATTACCAACTTACTCTCTTCAAAAACAGAGACAGGGAGAAAGAGAGATTGAGAGAGAGAGATAGAGAGAGTATGCTTTATACTGGGTAGTCAATGCACAATGCACCATGGAAGGGCTAACTTGTTGTGAATGGACCATTTTCAGTAAATCATTAGCCTCCTAGAGAATAGAAATTCCACACAGAAGTATTTTAGATATGTCTAGAAGGAAATACATATTATCTCTTTTGACCTAACTGGACTGGACTCTGAGAAAGGAATAGTTCTGGCCTTCTAGAATGAGGTCCAGTTACACAGTATGAGAACCCTCATTACAATGAGTAAGTTATCTTCTGGGACAGGGCCATGGGTCTTAGTCATAGGAATCCTGACAGTCATTTTCTTGATGTACGTATATATATAAGAAGACGTGGCAATGTTTATAGCTTACTGTTGAGTCAGTCCATATTTGTAACCTTGAACAAACATGAAGAAAAATGAACATTGTACCTGGCATGGAAACAGGAGTCATAGAAACATCCCTGTCTTCATTAATTTACAGGTATCTAAGCAATGCCTCTGTATTTATGTAAAGATGATTTAACCTAATTATAGTTTAAGGCAAGCTCAGAAGTCTGCAATAACAAAATAGATAACCTATCACAATCAGTTAAATTTATATTTTACTATCTAATTGTAAGTGTGATGGTTAAGTTCCGGTGTCAACTTGGCTAGTTGATGATGCCGTGATGCCCAGTTGTCTTTTCAGGCAAGCACAGGCCTGACCATTGCTGGAAGGATATTTCATGGCTGGTTGAAAAACCAGAAGGCTGGTGTATTAAATCATCTGACTGATGATTGCATCTGTGGCTGATTACATCAGTGATCAACGAATGTTATAATCCAATCAGCTGAAGGCTTTTAAGAAAGAAGACAGACTTTTTCACTGCTTCATCAGCTAGCGAGGCTCTCCTGTGGAGCTCATCCAGACCTTTCATCAGAGCTGCCAGCTTCACAGCCCTGCAGATTTTACACTGTTCCATTCCCATGTCTGCATGAGGCACCTTTATAAACCTCATATTTACAGATATCTTCTGTTGGTTCTGTTTCTCTCAAGAACCCTCACTAATAAAATAAGGAAATGTTTAAGGGAAATCACACAAAGTATGTTGCTTCACTTTAAATATGATTGGAAAAGAAGAAAAGATAACCATAATAGAAAAGGGAAAATAGAAAAGGCTACGTTATAAGATAGATATGTAGTTAAATCTTCTGTCATGGACAATTGAAACATTTTCTTCTTTTCTTTAATAATTGTGGGACTCAAGATCATTCTGGGAAGCACTGAAGAGAAAAAGTTAAGAGAGAGCAAGATAATGGAAGATATATGCATATTAAATGAAATACAAATCAATGACTTTGGAGAATCAGTTTTTTTGTGAACTCTATAGGACTTGTTTCCGGCTCTGTAGAGGTCACCTTGGTTTGTGTTTAAATACCATCTTCAGAAAGAGTCATGACATGGAGATGAATGAAACATTGCAAAGGAAATACAGTCTTTACAAAGAAGAAATAAAAGATAAAATTTAATTAATGTATTTTTCTTATTTATCCTTCTCACAAACACCTTTTGTTTGATTTGTTTTCCAATATTCCTATATACATAGAAATAGTGAGTTATATTGCTTTATACTGCTCTTCCAATCAGTATCTTCTGTGTAGTATTTACTACTTTGATATTGTTATTTTATCCCTGAGCACATGATGAAGCAAATAAAATATGTCAGCACAATATTTTAAAGCTAGCACTAAAAAAGATTATAAATGGAATACATCTCTTGTGGCAGGAAGGAAAAAATTCTCATAATACTGTTCACATATGTGTTGCTTATATTCTGCCTTGTGTGGCTGAAAATCTTTGTAAAAGAAGTTAAAATGGCTGTTCATAGTATTTTTGTAGTAAATTGTCTTCGTTGTTTAATATTTGCTCCTGTGCTAAATTGAAGTCAGGTTTGACAAGTTGATGCATTTTACAAAGTTACTGAAAGATAATTAGATCCACTAGGCTGTATGTCTTCCAAAGACAGGTATTCTGTCTAATCTAAATGTTATAAAGCTTTGAGTTACTCTCAAGAAGGAGAAGTAAATATTGGTCAATCATAATGATGGTGACGTTAGTATCATTATTCAAATATAGCACCTTTAAATTTAGCTATTTTCTTACAAGGCGATTATATTTAATATATCCTGCATCATTTGATGTGATGTTCCCCACTTTCTATTTTTTAATATCTTTACATTAAATTCAGAGAAATCAATGCCATTTAGCTGCTAGTCAATCTAAGCTAACATGAGCAGAAACATGAGCAATTATAAGTATCACTAGAGATTTAGGGAATCTCCTTCTGTTGAAAAAGAAATAAACAACATGAACAAGTACATTAACACATCCTCAATCAAAAAGGATAATTTAGAGGGCGGGCCACGGTGGCTCAGCAGGCAAGAATGCTTGCCTGCCATACCAGAGGACCCGGGTTCGATTCCCGGTGACTGCCCATGTAATAAAAAAAAAAAAAAAAAAAAAAAAAAAAGGATAATTTAGAGAACAAAATCAAACTTTCAGAAAGCTCGCAGTGTAGTTACCTGAAAACTAGCTTGTTGGCAGAATGATGAGGACTCTGCTTGGGCTCCTAACCAATAGACAAACGCATACATTCACCTCCACTACCCTGTCCAGAACGGCGTCCACATAAGCAATTGCCTGTTCGGAACTCTACTACCTGGACAATTGGTGGGGGGAGTGGGGGGGTGGGGGTGTAGGGGGGAATGACTCTTTCACCATCTTAAGTGAGATGGGTGATGGGGAACATGTCTCCAAGACGATGTTTATATATATGAAATCCACATTTGTTGAGGAAGTTTGTGCTAGCTTTACCACCTGTTTATGGGAAGTCTCTCTGTTGAATATGACAAAAAGTGCAAATTCTCCGTTTCCATTTACCTAACCTCCGCAGCTGTAACTGAATGCCATCCTCCTGTAACTCCATCCCCCTGTAGCTCCATCCACAAAAGTCATGCCACCCTGGATCACTGACACTGTACCACCATGGTATACATAACTGTTGGAAAATCTTCTTTATTTAGTGCCCAACATATACTAACCTAACACCCTTGGTAGATAGATCATGTATACCCTAATTGCCTCAGATATTAAAATGCTTTGAATGTAGATCTGCCGTAATTGAAGGCCATACGTTATCCTCATATTCAGCTCCTTCTTGGCCACATACGTTCCAGCTATCTCTGCTGAGATGCTCATAATGAGAAGCAGCTTTCTGGAGCAGAGATTGCAGAGCCAGCCAACCAGATGATGTAACGGGACCCTCATCATGGTAAATATATTGATTAGGAGATGAAATGTGACTCTTGTCTTGCTGTGGACTCTCGCATTGTGAGTCCTGAAGATGTCAGTGCTGTCCTTTCTACAATCAAGGAAAAAAGTTTAGCATAGTGTTTGCACACTGGTTCTTCATCGGCTTCCAAGTTAGTATTAAAAATTAGGCTTCTACTTTAGCTGCTGGTGGAGACTTGGTGAAGGTATGCCATTGCTGAGGGCTAGTCCCACCTAGATCTTTGGTTTGTCCCAGCATATTTCAAGAATGCCATGGAATGTGGGTAGTGGGTTGAAGGAGGGAGATTGGTCATTGACTCTTAATAATATGGCTGCTTGAGAGAATGACGGTGAGTTTAGTGTTTATAGATTCTGTTGAAAGAGAGAGGGTAAGGAAGCAGGAGAGGAATATTAGTTAACCTTCATCTCAGTCCTGCAGCATAAAATATCCATAGAATTTCAGCTTCCACTCTAGCTGGCGATATAAGGAACAGTGTAGGTGCTCTTCACACTCACCCATAATTAGGTCTGAGTTTTCCATGTTTGCCTGTAAAAGTTTTACATCATGTCTCCGAAATGAAATTTTTTAATAAAAATATAATTACAATTTCGGTACTATTCAAGTAGATATTGCAACTGTAAAATCAGGGGGGCTGTGACATTAAAAAGAAAGAAAAGAAAACTGTATGTTTCACAATTTAAAATATCATAATTGAAATTTTTTAATTCAGTGCAAAGATGGACTAATAGTATGAACATAGATGAAGACAAATATTATTCTGAGGAAATCTCTCAGTTAGGGTGAGTTAGATCCTGTAAGTTAAGGGCAGAGATTTTTCTGTTTCCTATTGTGTTCACAGAGCCCAGTATTATTTAAGGAGGAGGGCTCAATAAATAATTGCTGAATATAGTAATGAATTAATGAATGATTATAAAGTAAAAATATAAAAAGATGGAAATTATCAAAATAAGGAGACAGGGAGAATCAATACAGAAGGGCTATCATTTGACTAAGAAGAATTCTAAAAAGAAGATATACAGAAAATGGAAAAGTGGAGGAAAATTACAATAAATCTTAAACTGAAGGAAAGTATACTCTTCAGATTTAAATACCCTGCTATGTGCCAAAAAGAGGAAGAAAAATTAACCCATATAGATGCATATGCTTTGAATCTCAGAACTCCAAAATGAAAAGAACATGTTTAAAAGATCTAGAAAATAAGTATAGATTGACTACAAGGGAAAAAATAATCAGACTGGCATCAGCTTCCTATCAGTCAAACTGAAGGCTGGGAGACAATGGATCAATACCTTTGGAATTTCTGAGAGAAAGAGAATTCAAATCTGGAATTCTATGCCCACAAAATATTAATCAAATATGAGGTAAAATTAGAAATGATCTAAGGTCTTCAAAGATTCATAATGTTAACCTCCTTATAGTAGCCCTAAAAAAATAAAATTACAATCCTTTACCTCACACCATATACAAAATTCATTCAAAACAGATCAAAGCCCTAAAGATGAGATAAAACTATAAAACCTTTAGGAGGAGGCATATGGGTAAATCCTCAAGACCTCAAGACCTGGAATCTAGCAGTGGGTTCTTAGATATATAAAAAGCACAACCTACAAAAGATAAAATAGATAAATTGGACTTCATCAAAGTTTAAAACTTTTGTGGGTCAAGGTCTTTATCAAGAAAGTAAACAAACCTAAAAAGTGGGAAAAACATGTGCAAATCACATATTGATGAGGGTTTAGTGCCCATAATACATAAGAACTGCTACAACTCAAGCAAAAAGACAAACAATCTAATTTTAAAAATAAGATAAAGGACTAGAATAAACATCTATCCATGAAAAATATACAAATGGCCAATAAGCACATGAAAAGATGCACAACATCATTAGCCTTTAGGGAAATGTAATTTAAAATATAATGAGATACCACTTCATACCCACAAGGATGGTTATAATTTTTTTAAAAAATGGAAAATACTAAGTGTTGACAAGGATTTGGAGAAACTGGAACCCTCATATAATGTTGGTGGCAATGTAAAAAACTTCAGCCACTGTAAGAAACAGCTTGCTGGTTCCTCAAAAATTAAACATTGAATTACTGTATGACCCAAGAATTCTCTTCCTAGGTATTTACCCCAAAGATTTGAAAATAGGCACTCAAACAAATTTGTTCACATATGTACATAGCAGTGCTGTTCACAATAGCCAAGATATGGAAATAACCCAAATGTCCATCAAGGGATGAATGGATAAGCAAATTATTGTATATATACATATTAGCCATAAAAAGGAACAAAGTACTCATATGTGCTACAACTTGGATAAACCTCAAAAACATTATGCTAACTGAAAAAAGCCAAACACAAAAGGCTACATATTATGTGATGTCATTTATATGAAATATCTAGAGTAGAAAAATCTACAGCGACAGAAAACAGATTCGTGGTTGCCAATTGCTGGGAGTAGGCAGATGGGAGTTACTGCTTAATGGTATGGGGTTTCCTTTTGCAGTATGAAAATTCTTTGGAACTACATAGAGATGGGAGTTAGTACATTGTGAATATACTAAACACTACTGAATTGTTCCCTTTAAAGTGGCTAAATTTGTTATGTGAATTTCACCCCAACAAAAGTAAATAAAATTAAATTACTTGAGTTTGTGTTCTTTAAAAGTAATAAAAGGAAATCAGTTAATGAGAAACACATTGAGTTTTGCGATGAAATCTCTGTGCAATCACTGGAAATGAAAGCAGGAAGTCAGAGGGCTTGATAAAGAATTTTCTCATGGAGAATATTGATTTCTATTCAACAATCCGTACAATTAAAATCTTGAAAGGTCTTAATAATGTGATTAAGCCTAAGGGTTTTTTCTGCCAATAATAACAAAGAAACAGAATTAGCAATTCTTCATGGAACAAAAAGCTGCATAAGAAACCCAGAGACCACGTATTGGGCACACTAAAATATAATATAATTCTGAGCATTAAAAACTTGGAATGTTCTGTTTTATGTGACACAGTTTTAATTATGTAGGCAGAGTTTCAATAGATCCATCACAGGATTTTGAAACAATATTTATTTTTTGAATACTGTTTTTGCATAAAAATTCATCACTTTTACATAATGTTATTTTATGAGGTTGATTAGTTTTAGTTTTTTAACTAATCTTTGATGAAGACAACTAGTTAACAAACAGAACATAAAACTTGACAGAATCAAACATAAAACTTGACAAAATCAAACAATGGTAAGGCTGACAGAATTTAGGAAATGGCAAGGAAAATTGAAGAAAAATAAAAGTGCATTGCTTACATTTACATAGCTATAAAAACATATAAATGTATATATATAATCATCGCATACAATATGAGGTCCATAGGTACTCCTAAAGTAGATAAATCAAGAAATACTTGTTAAATAAATTTATTTAAAGTCTAGTATTTATATATAATAGTAAAAAAAATTATACAAATAATAAAAATTGAAGACTAGAAAAGAGAAAAGTTGAGCATCAGTGTGTTGTACTAAACTCATCTTTCATAACAGAAACTCAGTAGGTACTGTCTGCATTTGACAAGTCAAGAAATTGAAATAAAAAGATACAACTTAGAGTACCAGGGAAAAGCACTCAAAAAATGAAAGCAGAAAATTTTACAAGTGGTTACAACTCCAAATTGTGGCTAGAAGTGAAGACAGAGGTGTGAAGAAACTTTCATTCTGTTTAGTTTTATTTCCTTTTAAGCCATCTAAAGAATTTTTTTTTCTATATTTACATTCCTCTTACTACTTCTCTTTGCCAGAAGACATGATTTCTCTTAAAGCTGTTGTCACTCCCACATCACTAACCAGTTCTTCTTTATTGACCAAATTAACTGTACTAGCAATTTCGCTTGATTATCATTGTAATTATATTTATTATTATGCCCTATAGCTTATACCATTCTGCCAAGTTTTTTATGCACATTCTCTCAATATGGCATTAGCTCCATTCTATCATTTTAAAATTGCCTCAAATGTGGCAATTTTTCAGAAAGTATGATTGTCTAAAACGATGAAAGGCACAGAGGATCAGATATAGATCCTGCTCTCAGGGAGTTGGTCAATAGTCAAGTTAGATGTCCAACATTACTCACACACATGAATAAACAATTACAAATGTAGATAAATGATCCAAAGGGAAAGCAACTGGGATCACACAACCTAAATAAACTAACCTCTTTTTGGTGGAATAGGGAGAAGTCAAAAAGACAAGGGAAAGGAGAATTCAAAATGGCAATGGAAAGGAGAAGTGCTTTAAAGAGAAAAATAGCATGAACAACAGTCCTGAGAAGATGGAACATTGCCTAGTCAACGAACTAAGGCTACTGTGGTTGGAGCTAACAGCTCATGGGGAGTAGTATTAGAAGTTGAGGTTAGAGAAGTAGGCAGAGACAGGCTATGCAGGATCCGGAGGCCATACTAAAGGCTGTGATCTTATAAGTAAGGACAATAAGAAGCCTTTAAAAGGCAGGCAGGGATGGACGGTCTGATGGTGGTTCAGTGGCAGAATTTTCACTTATCAGGCTGGAGACCTGGGCTCGTATTCCCGGTGCCTACCCGTGTCAAAGAAAACAAAGGCAGGCGTGATGTGATCAAAATTGCACTCTAAGTGAAAATGCTAGTTATCATGTAGAGAAATCATTATTTGGAGAGCTAGAATTTCAGTGCAAATATTCAATCTCCAAAACCAGTGCTTTTTCCACCACAACTACATTTTGAGAGATAATTTTCTATTGGGAAAGCAACTTATTCAAATAAACTTCTTTTAGCACAACTTCTAACAAAATTTGAAGAGTTAAACACCATTATCTTAAGTGTTGTCCAGAATAGGACCTTGCTAATAGAAGAAAATGAATAAATGTTTGGTGAATAAATTAATAGCTTGCTGTTATATAACTTTGCCAAAGGCACCATCTATATATCTCTCTGACCTATATTTCCCTTCCCAAGTAATATCCACTATATCTCTCTGCTTTTCTTATCCGCCAAAAAGGAAAATAGATATTTTGACTCTACAACTCTGGACAGATTTCTATACAGAGGGAAGGAGCTAGGAGGAAGAGAAGGAGGAGAAAGGGAAATGAACTCTCAATCACGTAATCTGAGAAGGGCCTACACGATTGAAAAGAATTATTTGAACTCTGTATTGGAGTGATAGGATGAAATAAAACAAAAATTATAGTTATAAAGAAACAGTAACAAATGAGCATGGAATGAAATAATTAAGATGACAATGAGGACAAGTAAAACGACCAAGAAATACAACAATAGGTACAAGTCCCATATAAATACTCAACCATGTAAATAGATACACACATATATGCATGGTCACAAGCATTCATACAAACATGCACATATATAAACACCCCCAGCAGTCAGAACAGAATTATTTTGCATGTCAAAAGGCAAAGCACCTCACTGGGTACAAAAGAAAGCTGAGACTCCCTACAAAGATTCGTATGTGTACCTGTTGTGTGCGAGAATGTTCCAGGTGAAAATAAATCAATTCAGGTGAATATCAACACCTACAGCAAAACTCAGAATGCAAATGAGTGGCACAAGGCAGTTTTGTTATTTTGCTTGGAATAGACTGAAATCCAATCTTCAGATGAAATTTGCTTCAGTAGCTTTTGTCTTATTTGCCCCTGATTTATCATGTTATATGTGATTCATTTACATAGACTATCAGACTTAACTACCAATTAAACATTTCAACAAAAGACTCCAATACATTAATTTGCTGGAATAATGTTTAGGAAGTACCTTGCATGAAGATTCTTTTATTTGCTTCTTAAATGATAGTGTCTTAAACACCCACACATATTTTTAGTTAACAATGTGCCAGAAACTATTATTCTTGCTTTTACCTTCCCACACATAATTGTATCCCTTCTTCGCCTAAGCTTATTTTTCAGGTTCTAAAATGATTGGAACATAATGTCTATTTCTATTAGCTTTGAAGACTAAACTAATAAGATATACTTCCAGTTGAGAAAGTATGTTTTAGAAGTTGAAAATCATGGTTTAAAATAATAAGAACAAGAAGCCTGGATGTTTGAAATGGATTTACATTAAAGAAATTATTTTTTACGAAAGAAATTTCTTGTACCTGTGAGAGTGTAGGACTCTTTTGGCATGTGACATAGTCATAAATTTGCCATAGACTGATTTTTTTCAAGATATTTAATAAAATGCTAATAGCATATAATGTTATTTAAGATTTTGAGATGTTTCCACTTTCACATATATAAAACTAAATCATGACACAAAAATGTTAATGTTGATTAATAAAACCTCTATGAACAGGACTCCCATTGATAGTAAGCTCATATTTATAAGGGATATTGTCTTTTAGTACTGAGTCTGTGGTAATAGAAGGTGGCAATGAAAGACCCAGCAGTTCTTTTCCAGTGCAGATCTCCAAAGTGCATCTAATGGACCTCCCGTTTCCCTGAGCTTAATGATCTTATTGCCTCAGAGAAAGAAAGAATAAAAAAGGTTTCCAATTTTCTTCTTCTCCACATAACACACATTATGTCTTTTATCCTTTGGGGGAAACATATCGCAAGTAAATATACAAATTAGGGCTTCATGGTTGTGAAGAAAATAAATCAATACAGATATATCTAAAGGGAGGAAACGTTCCAGAAGAAGTGATCACCCAGGCTGTGAAAAGAGCAGGAAAGTGACAGAAATTCGCAGATACCCATTAGATGGCACCCATTAGATGATTAAGCAGAGATGGTGTTTTGATTCTGTAGCTCTCCACATGGGAATAAAATTCGAGGGAGTCACACCTAATTGTCCTTGGTTGGATCACCTTCCTACTTTTCTTTTTTAATTAGAGAAGTTGTAGGGTTTACAGAACAATCATGCATAAAATTCATTTCTCTGATGGCTAATGAAGTTGAGCACCTTCCTACTTTTGTAAACCTAAGGGGAGGTGACTGCAGGGAGTAAGTTACTGCGGAATGCAGAACTCAGACGCTGCCCCGAAGAATCTTGTTTGCCAACTCCAATTAATTGGTAGTGGCTTCCTGCAACACTGTGCAGAGAAGTATTCTCAACTGGGCTGAGATTAGTCAAGTAAGTTATGTAGAATAGAATATAACCAGCATATGAACTTTTTGAGTCTGATTTTCAGATATAATTTACTTCAAAAGAATCAGGTTCTTTTAAATAAATCATTTTCTTGCCTATTTTTATTGTCTATATTTTGGGGAGCCACATACCAACTAAGGAAAGAGAATTTAAGAAAAAGACAGATGAGGCCAAGGTGAATGCAGATTAAATACAGGCAAGTAGAGGTCGCCTGGTGATGGCAATAATGATGATAAGCCACTTTGTTTTCTATTTTCAACCTAGTCCTGATTTAGCCTCCATGCAATATATCCTCTGAATTTAGATTTTGGGGACCAAATATAGTACCTTACTAGGATTAATGTGTCATACTCTGATTTTCACTGAGCCCAGTCAATCCACCATTTCCTGGTTGTGTAATATTAGACAAGTTAATCTTTCTCTGACCTTAATTTCCTCATATTAAAAGTATGATTGATAATAATGCCTACCTCATAAGATTGTTATTAGGGTTTAATGAAATAGTATTCACAAAAATACTTCAAATTCAGGAAATGCTTAATTTTAACTTCTGAGATGATGATGATGATAATTATTTTCATCCAACTCCTTTCTTCCCTTGCAGATTATTTCCAAAATAAAACCAGAAGTTAATCAGTTCAGGAGAAAATTTGTGCAGTTGTTTTTGAAGAAAGTATTAGCTGTGTTAGTGTACAAAAGATTATCAGTTCTCATACTAGCACATAACCACAAAGAAGGAAAAAATAGCACAAATTGAAAATTAAAATATTTTCATGCATTTGGCATCACTGATATCTCTTCACATCATCAGCGCCTGAACTTTGTTCAACATGATCATTTTGGTTGGAGATATTTATAAAAACGTATATATATCTCTGATTCTAAACAAGTGATACCATCAATAATTACATAATAAAAATTTAGTTCTAACAAATTGTATGTATGTATATTAATATTTGGGCATTTACACATGTAAATATATTCACTGAATTAAATTCACAATTAAATATGTAAATTAACTTATAAAATAGATAACCAGAGCATCATAATCTCCTTAGCTATTACACATATAAATAGGTAGCTAAGTTATTATTTATAAATAAGTAGTTAAGTTAATACTATACAAAGCAAAGTAGCTTATAAGAATTAGTAATAGACAATACTACCATATAATTAAACATTTTCTTGATGAAATAATTATATGTACAAATTTGGGAGCTCTGATATAATGTGCACAAAATATCTCACGTGTATTTTAGCGTTTTCAGCCTTTCCCTCACCGTCTGTCAGTCAGCGTCTCTTACTGTTTTTTATGATCTCAGAAATTTCCTTAACCTGCCTATGATTCTACTCCTAATTTGCTTTGAGTTGAGAAAAGAATTGGACAAATTTACAGGAATTGTGCTAAAAGTGTGAATCTAATGTGGGGGAATGCTTCCTTCTCCTCATACGGGCCAAAGACATTTTCCTAGGGAAAATATTCATATCTGGGGTTTTGTGACAGTTATCCCAGGAGCCCCTAAACCTCTGGATGATTATTTTAGGTTCAGAGTAATAGTCTCATGTCCTAGTCAGCAGCAAGAGGCTGGAATGGTTAAGTTCTCAGGAGGGTAAGGGAGACCTGGAAACCAAAGATCACATAACTTAGTCCCTGAAATCCTTAAATTCTAGGGGGCAATGAAAGTGTGATTCCACCTAAGAGTCTCAATAGTTGAATGGGAAATATAAGTGATAATCCAAGGTCAGAGCCACCACAATGAGAATATATTGGCCCCAGTTGAAGGCTCCAAACAGCATGCATCACACATGGGTCAAAGGCCAGTGGCATCATTCTCTTCACTGCTGAGTTGTGTTTACCAGCAACAGCAAGTTCAATTATAAAAGTTGGTGGTATGCATTTGGTAACCGAAAAGAAAAGTACATCACAATTGACGTATTTGGAACAAGTTGTGCTCTACAGCCTATTCTTTGTACTTCACTGCTTATTATCAGGAATTTACCAAGGGGCATTCCTATGGAATCTAGATATAATTTGATTTGCTTCTGCAAAAATAACTAATGTTCCTTGTTTCCTGAAATTCTTCAGTTGACATTTGATGATTCACAGAACCAAAGCCCAGCAAGAGAACAAGAGACTGCTGAATTTATTCCACAGACTTTGATCAGAGAAAATCTGAGGATGCCTATTTTCAAATAAAATAACATATGCCAGAATACACAATGTACTTGCTAAAAATTAGTCCCTTCCATAGTTACCTTAAAGCCTCCTCTTTTTTAATGTGACACTCAGAAAGAGATTGCCTTGAAAATTCTAGAGTATCAAAAACTATATATATATTTTTTTAATCCCTAAGTTCTTGTTCATTTCTTTGTCTTGTGGTTGGTAGCACTAGTTCTAACAGCTAGGGTATAGTACATCATATACTTTAAGACAACGAAGCTCACTTTTCCTTTCACCAGAATATAAAGCTTCACCCCTTTAGAATTTCCTCATGGGGATTATTCTTTTATTCTTTTCTGTGTTCTTCTACGAAGGCTTTTTAAAATTTTCACGTTGTATATGAGTGCCCCCCCCAAAAAAAAACAGAGGGATACAGGAACTGACTTAAAAGACCTTCCAAAGGCCGAAGCAGGAACAATTTGAACAATAAATTAAATAAAGTAGTATCAGATTATTGTCTTAAGTATAAAATAAATATTCATGGGTTCGGACTGATATAAATAAATGACTGAATAAATAACTAGAAAAAAGAGACAAATATCCCACACAGAAGAACCCAAATAATTTACTCCACCCTCAAGGGGTAGAACATAACTCCCTACTCCTTAACTGTGGGCTGCCTATAACTATAGGGACCTCCTTCCAAACAGTAGAATGTGGAAAGGGAGAAAAAGTAATTACAATGGAGAACTCTGACCAATATTACCTCAGCTGGGTGAACAAGTTAATATCAACAACGATAAAGTCATATTGATAATATGTACCCTTGATATGATGTCATGAGAATGGCAATTTACCTATTTGATCTTTCTAACAAAATCCGAAAACCCCAGTCTAATTGCGAGAAAATCATCAGACAAGCCCCAGTTGAGAAACACTACAAAATACCTGACCAGTGCACCTCTAACCTGTCAGGGTTATAAAAAACAGGGAAAGCCTGAGAAATTGTCAGAGCCAAGACAAGCCTAAAGAGATAGGAAGACTAAATGTTATGAGGCATCCTACATGGACTCCTGGAACAGAAAAAAGGATATAAGGTAAAAACAAAGGAAATATGGATAAAATAATATATATGAATGTATATATATACAGATACATTCATTAACTAGGACAAATGTATGTTATTAACTGTCCTAATCAGGTTCACGTGTCAACTTGGCCAGGTGGTGGTGCCCGATTGTCTGGTCAGACGAGCACTGGCCTGTCAGTTGCTGTGAGGACATTTCATGGTCTTAAATCATGACCATGTTGGCAGCATCCACAGCTGATTTAAGGGAAGTGTCTTCTGCAATGAGTGATGCTTAATCTAATTACCAGAAGGCTTTTTTTTTCCCTCAGAAGAGACAATCACTCATCTTCCTTCAGCCAGCCAGCCTCCCCTGAAAGCTTGTTGAAGGCCTTCACTGAAGCTGCCAGTTCATGGCCTGCCCTACAGACCTTGGACTCTACATCCCCACGGTTACATGAGACACTTTTATAAATTTTATATTTACAGATATTGCCTGCTGATTCTGTTTCTCTAGAGAACCCTAGCTAATATATTAACTAATGTCGGATGTTAGTAATAGGAGAAACTGGGTATAGGGAATATGGGAACTTTATACTTTCTGTACTTTTTTTGTCAATAAAAAGCTATTCCAAGCTAAAAAGTTTATTGCTATATATCAAGAGAGGTAGAAAGAGGTGATGATAGATAGATAGATAGATAGATAGATAGATAGATAGATAGATAGATAGATAGATAGATAGATAGATAGATTGATAGAGCTGATAGATAGCATTCCTAGGAAGCTCACACAGCTAAGAACCTAGTTAAACCTCACAAGAACCTTAAGTGGTAGGTTCTGTGATTGTGCATTTTTACAGATAAGATAGACATTGAGAATTTAAATATTCTGACCAAAGTCCTGAAGCAAATGAGCAGCAGAGCTGAAATCAAAACGCAGACGGTCCATAGCTGAAATAAAAACTCAGATGGCCCAACTCCAGAACCTCCCCTCTAAACCACTATCCCATGCTTACAAAAGAGAAAAGTTAAACCAATTATTGTTTAGAGGTGGGGTAGGAAGATGGACAATTGTCCTTCCTTCAGTACATTACTTTTTACTCATCTCTATAACGTTATTTTTAAAAATATTTGTATTGATAAATCTTAACATACAAACATTCCATATGGTGTACAATCAATGGCTCACAATATCATCACATAGTTGTGTATTTATTACCATGATCATTTTTTTTGAACATTTGCATCACTCCAGAAAAAGAAAGAAAAAAGAAAAAACTCATACATAGCATACCGCTTACCCCTCCCTCTCATTGACCACTAGTATTTCCATCTACCCAATTTATTTTAGCCTTTGTTCTCCCTTTTATTTATTTTTTATCCATTCTTTTTTTACCTATCTCTCCATATCCTAGATAAAAGGAGCATCAGACACAAGGTTTTCACAATCACACAGCCACTTTGTAAAAGCTATATCATTATACAATCATCTTCAAGAAACAAGGCTACTGGAACTCAGCTTTACAGTTTCAAGTATTTCTCTTTAGCCACTCCAATACACTGTAAACAAAAAAGGGATAGCTATATAATGCATAAGAATAACCTCCAGGATAACCTCTCAACTCTGTTTGAAATCTCTCAGCCACTGACACTTAATTTTTTTCATTTCTCTGTTCCCCCTTTTGGTCAAGAAGGTTTTCTCAATCACTTGATGCTGGGTCCTGGCTCATTCCTGGATTTCTGTCCCACATTGTTGGGGAGATTTACACTCCTGGGAGTCATGTCCCATATAGGTGGGGAGGGCAGTGAGTTCACTTGCCATATCAGCTTACTGAGAAAAACCACATCTGAGCAACAAAAGAGGTTCTCTGGGGGTGACTCCTAGGCCAAATTTTAAGTTGGCTTAGCCTATCCTTTGCAGGAGTAAGTATAACATTATTTTTAATAATTAAATAGTTTAAACTCTATGGTAGTAGACGACATGAGATAAAAAATGATTTTATTTGGTAGAAACTGGAGTCTGTTCTAGTCCACCTCCCAATGTTTTCATATTGTTTGCAAGAAACAGTGTTCCTGGAGAAACTCAGAGCTAATTTAGACACATCAAATCTTGATCCTGAATCAGAGTTTGATTTATATTCAGACATTTTGTGATGTCCTTCTCACTGTATAACTCCTGTGGTTACAAATTACATTGCAAAAAGAAGCTGAGTCCAGGAACAGAATTTCCAGCTAGCAGTGGCAATGGGGTGGAGTTTACAGATGGTGATATATGAACTATAAGCAACTTAAAGAAACATTACAGCTTCAAATATTATAAATGTTATTTTAGTAATAGCAAAAGATAATACAAGAAAATATGAATATCTCAATTTGAAACCATACTTAATGAAAAGGAGCCAAACTTCCAGAAATACGCTTAGAGACTACTAACTCAATCTAAATTAGTATAGAAAGACATCATGTTTGAACTTGTTGTTTGAGAATATTGTTTGAAAATTTATTCAATGGAATAGCAATTAAAGAGTTGTGAATAGTCCAGCCATATTCTCTTGTGAAATTTACTCTTTCTTCTTCTTTTTCTTTTTATTTCTTTTTCTGGAGTAATGCAAATCACCAAAAATGTTCATGGTGATGAATATAGAGTTATGTGCTGATATTGTGAGTCACTGATTGCATACTAAGGAAGAATTGTATGTGTGTGAAGATTTATCAATAAAAATAATTTTTAAAAACCTGTACATTGTGGGCGGGCCACGGTGGCTCAGCAGGTAAGAATGCTTGCCTGCCATGCCAGAGGACCCGGGTTCGTTTCCCGGTGCCTGCTCATGTAAAAAAATAAAATAAAATAAATAAGAAAAACAAAAACAAAAACATAAAAAACCTGTACATTGTTAAAAATGCAGCAGACATGGTTGGAAGTCTGTGTTTTCACTTAAATGAATTAGATGGCCCAGAGATCTAATACATAGCCAACATATTAAATATTCTTTAAAGTACTTTATTACGAAGTCTTTCAATCTCAGATCTCAGCCTGTTCAAATCATGTGCAATTTGATAAAGTAAAAGACATATAGAACAAATAAATATAAACCAAAACAAAGAGGAAAATATGCATTCATGCCAAGTTGAATTAAGGTCTTTAAACAGTTGTGTTTCTTGTTAAAGCAAGAATAAGAGGAGGAGCAAAAGAAAAAGGCAGTAGTCTGGCAGACACAATTTTATATCCAAAGTGGAAGAGAAAAAGAATAACTTCAATGCAGCATTGAGACCATTCCTAGAGAGGGTCAACATGAATTCATTATGTTTATTAGATTAGCTTTATTTCTTTCTGACAGAGCAGCTTCTTTGATTGATCAAGGAAACATTAAGAATGATATTTATTGAAAACATTGAGCAAAATATTTGACAGAGTTTTGCACTTTGTAATAACACATTGAGCGTCCGTTTTATTTAGTGCACTCTAAATAAATATATTTTAAATAGAAAAATGCAAATGACTATCTCTTTATTTAAACATTTTATTTCATATATTTAAAAAGTTCCTAAGAATAGTTTACATAAAAATGTTATTATTTTCTCCTTCCTAAGAGACTACAAAACACTTAGGAATCCATTCCCCAGTATATCTGACTTGCAAAGCATTTAATCAAAATGAAAGTGAAATACAGTTCTATACTAGAAAAAAAGAAATTAACAGAGGTGACTGGACTTCTTTAATTACAAATCACATGTGGTTTCCAATAAAGTTTTCTTGCAGAAGGCAGGACTATAATAATCATTCTCATACGCTACAGTGTCCCCATTGTGCTATTAGATAGGATGGTAATTAACATTATCACAACTATAACTGTCACGCATGAAAGCAATGCTGAGTGTGTTTCTGACCCAGCTGCAGTCAGCGTGGGGTACAAGGATTGAAACTATTGCCAAGAAATCGATCTACTTCATCAAAACTGAGTCAAGTCTGAGCAGTAGTTCAGTAGTCTTATGAGAACGAACAAATAACAACTAATTGCTATCTAGAATATTAATACAGAAGGCTCTATCCCATACTTTGTCTATGGATTATGTGCAGGTATTCTAAATGCTGCCAAGAAATAAGCATGAGACATTTCAGGAAACAGAAAAGAGGAGAATAGCATCTTTCAAAACACACACGCGCACACGCGCACACACACACACACACACAAAGGATGAAATTATCCACCAAAACTAGTTGAAATCAGGACCATCCCTTCATCTGCAAGAATTGTTTAATTATATAAGGCTTGACATATCTAAAAATTAAGGATGAATGTTATGGCAATACCAAGATGATGGGCAGCAGTGCATAACGGATATGGGAGAGTCTGATTCCAGCTTTCTCCAGCAGATCTGAAAATGTAAATTAAGAGGGCTGGCCAAGAAATTGACTGACTTGAATTATGACCCCTAGGCAGTAGTCTCTAGAGTGTGCAGGGCCCCAGGCAAATAATTTTTGCATGATCTCTTTCTATATAAACAGTCTGATTAAAAATAATATTACAAATATCTATGACTGTGAAAGATATAGTAATTTACTGGTGATGAATTAAAATAATGGGTAAGGAAGAAATACTAATGTATTTGAATATTGTCCAACCAGTCCTCTATTGGTTTCCTATTACTTCTGTAACAAATTACCACAATTGGCTTAAAACAATGCAAGTGTATTCTCTTCCTTTCTGTAAGCTGGAAGTCCATAGTGAATTTTCTGGGACTAAAAGGAAGGTGTCGGCAGGACTTATTCCTTCTGCAAGCACCAGGAAATAACTTGTTCCTTGCCTCTTCGAGTTTAGGGGCTGCCAGCATTCCTTGGCTCCTGGCTACATCACTCCAATCTCTGCCTCCAGCACACTGTCTTCTCCTTCTGACTCTAACTCTCCTGCTTCCCTCTTGTAAGGACCTCTGGATTACATTGTACCCTCCTGGATAAACCTCATGATCCTTACCATTATCATATCTGCAAAGTCCCTTTACCATGAAGGTAACATATTCACAGGTTTCAGGGAGTAGGATGTGGGCATCTTTAGGGGAAGGGGCATTATTCAGCTAACCACAGAGCCCAAGAAGCTTCTTCAGAGTGCCTAAGAATCATCTTTTTATTTTATTTACTATCAAATGCATCATTTGCAGTTGATTTCTTGACTCTCACTAGGGTAAAAAAAAAAAAAAAAAAAAAAAGAGTAGCAAGCTGTTATTCCTCACAATCCTATGACCTGCTTTTACACCAGTAATAATGAATAATTAATTTAATTATTATATCTTTACTCAGGTTACTTTATCATCCAGCAAGCCTCCTATGAATACTGTTTTCCAATGACTTTTTAAGACAAAGTTGCTCTGCTTCTTTAACCATAAATGCAAATCTTCCCCAGTATATGCAGTAAAACATACAATAATTAGAATGTTGGTCATGTTAAATTTACCATGCAGGAATTTTATAAACATACAATAGCAATCTTTTGACTGTGTCTTCCTTTGGACTTTTTGGATAATAACCATTGCATTCCTAGACTGTGAGCTTTATCAATGTTGCGCAAATCTTTGCAACTCACATACCACCATCAGCAGGGAAGATAGTCAAGGGGCTGAACAAGGAACTAGAAGAATGATCTCATTGGTGCAAGGACCAATGTTCCTCATTCAGTATTGCACTGCTGAAAACAAGGAGAGGATGATGTCATCACATCAATCAGAGGCAAGAGGAGACCTCATTTCTAAGGACCATTAGTATTGCTGTGCATTAGTCTTAAAAGCTATTGGAGGAGGTGGGTAGATGATTGTTTTAGTCTCTTTTGGCTACTCAAGCAAACATCATGCAATGGGTTGGCATAAATAGTGGGGATTTAATGACTCATGGTTTTACAGCTAGAGAAAAGTTCAAATCAAGGAGTTATCAAGGTGATGCTTTCTTTCTAAGATTATATGCTGCAGCTGGCTGCCAGTTATCCTGGGTCATGGGGTCCTTTGTCATATGGCAGTGCACATGGAAACATCTCCCGGCCTCTCTCTTTTCTTCCAGAAGAAAATGTAAACAGAGGAGTTACTAATGTAAACAGAGGAGTTCCTACAGTTCCTAGAAGCAAGAAGGTGATCTTCATCTTCTTGCTTCCCCTGGCTTTCCCTCTTTCTTAATTTCATTCTGTTTATAAAGAAGCCCAGTAATAGGATTAATATGCATCCTGATTAAATTGGACCACATCTTAACTGAAGTATATTCACCAAAAGGTCCTACTTACAATGGGTTCATACCACAGGAATGCATTAAGTTTAAAAACATGTTTTCTCTGTGGGGCATAGCTTCAAATCACTATAATGGCAGAGTAAAAAGCTCCAGAAATTAGTCCCTCCACCAGAACAACTATTAAACAGGCAGGAACTGTCTGAATCAACTACATCAAAATTCCAGAGTCCAAAAGAACACTATATGGTATCCAGGTAAGAACAGGAGGAAGAGTCTTGTAAATTGTGGCAAATATCAGTAAATTGCTCCGTCTGCACCACAATTGCCATTGTCCATCCCCCCATTCCTGTGGCAGGTAGTATTGGAATGTAGCCAGTGGCATAGGTTGCTAGTGACTGAAAGGGACATAAAAATCCAGTTCCCCAAGACCCAGGGGAAGGGTGGAAGGTAGGGGTTGGGGTGGAGCATGGTCCAGTTTCAGATCACTGCTTTGAAGTAGCTACGTCAAAATACTGGGGCTCTGGGCAGTGCGACGGTGACTCAGTGGCAGAATTCTCGCCTGCCATGACAGGCCACAAGCTCAATTCCTTTAGCCTGCCCATGTCAAAAAAATAAAATAAAATAATGGGGCCCTGACTCTAAGAGTGGTCACTGTTCCAACCCACCCTGGACAAAGGCAGCAGAGGAGATTTGAGAATGGTTTCCTTCCTCAGATTTGTGGAGGACAGTGGAAGGACTGTAGAGGACAACCAAAGCACTGAATTCGCTTGGCAGGTGTTGAATAAAGAAAGCACAGTTTTAGGGAGACATAGGAGAAACTCCTGGTGCCCTTCCTGGACTTTCCCTCATCCTCTCCACAGAGCAGTTTGGAGCCAGCTAGCACTCCATTAGTGGATCCCTGGCCTTATTCTGACTGGGAAAAAATGATGGGACATACCTCTTTGGTGTGCCCCACTCCCCCTGAGTTTTCTCTCCAAAGAAAAGCAGCTTGAGACTAAGAAAGCAGTGTAAGAAATAACTGGGGCAGGCAATCTGGGGTAAAGGCTTATTTGCTATTAGTCCTGTAGTGCAAAACCCAAGAGAGGGTGAAAGGTCTGTTTCTTGGGGAGCAGAAGGGCATTCAAACTAATGTAAACAGAGAAGTTCCTAGAGCATCTAGCAAGTGCAAGCCCAGGATGAGACACAGGCCCAGAAAGACAAGGAGGATCCTGTAGTTTATATTCACATTGGGATGACTTTCCTGATAGGAGGGCTGAACTCTGATGCAGAGCATCAGACACTGCAAAAACAATTTGAAAAGACAGTGAAAGCTTTTTTGCTTAGAATTGCTTGGTTTTCTTAGCTCCTGACACTAAAGAAAATCTCTTTCACATCACCAGCTGGATGTAAACTCAAGAAACAGGCATATCAGGGAACAAATCCCAGCATCAACATTTCAAAATATTAAAATGCATAGTGCATAACAAAATATTAGAAGACAACAAAGAAACAGGTAATTGTAAGATCCACTGCAAGAGGATAAGAATCCAGAAAGCATCACTAAAGAAGACCAGACTGTGGACATAACAGAAAAAGATTAATTTTTAAAAAAGATCTTTCACATGCCCAAAGAGATGAAGAAAAATACAGAGAAAGAAGTAAAGGATATCAAGAAAGGAATGAATGAAAAATATGAGAATCTCGATAAAGAGATAGATAAAGAAACCAAGCAGACCTACTGGATTTAAAGACCACCAAAATTGAAATGGAAAATTCCCAGGAGGGTTTCAACAACAGATTGGAGCTGCCAGAAGAAAGAATCAGTGAACTCAAGACAAGTGAAATGAGTAAGCCTGAGGAGCAGAAAGAAAAAAGAATTTTTTTTCATCATTTCCTGTTTCTTTGTTTGTCTTGTTCTGTTTTGCTGCACACTGTACATTTTAATAATTTAAAATGTTAACTCTGGGATTTTTTCCCTTAGATGCCTGTTTCTTGGTTTTATAACCAGCAGTTGATAAGAGGGATTTTCTTGAGCTTCAGCTCTCATGTCAGAAAGGTCTGCTCAAGGTAACGGCAGCATGCAGAGTTTTCCTAATCTTTCTGGGCCTTTGTCTGGTACTAGGATTTGCTTGCTATTTTAGAGTTGCCTTGTTTACAGGAGTTTGGTTGTCCCTGCTGTTTCCCAGGAGAGAGCCCTCCCTCTCCCAGGTGTTTGAAGCCAATAGGCTTTTGTCCCAGACTGTCTGCCTCTATAATTTTTTACTAATATTTTGTTGTCTCAGTCTGCTTTTGCCTAGAGGGCAAATTCTGGGAGAGGGGCACAATGAAGAGGACAATCCCAAGTCAGTCTTTCTCAGTCAAAACAGGGTCAG
>PVIY010016443.1:0-51661 GCA_004026745.1 Myrmecophaga tridactyla
GTTTCTGCCTATTCCTGGGGCAGTTGCAGCCCGAGAAGTCCCGCCGCTGAATCCAGAGGCAGCCAAACCTCCGTAGAAACACAGCCACAAAAACCTCCATTTCCTTCCCTTTCCTCTTTTTCTGTTAGCCCAATGAGCGACTTCAGCTTTGACCAAGTTCACCTGAGCTGGGGGCCTATTTTTAGTAGTCAGAATTTGTTAATTAATTCCACAATTGGCATTTGGTTGGGCTCAGCTCCTGCTGCTGGTAAAGTATCTTTCCGTTCCCCTCTGGGAAGCAGCCTGTGGGGGAGGGGCACCGGCTGCCACAGCTTGGGGAACTCACAGTTCTGGGGAGGCTCGCAGCCGGTCCAGCTGGTCCAGATTGGGGTATACTGTGTGTCCAGTCATTGATGTGGCTCCGGGAGCTGTTCTGTACTATTTCTGGTTATTTAGTAGTTGTTCTGGAGGGCGAACTAAAATGTGCACATTGTTAAGCCACCATCTTGGTCACATGTCCAAGAGAACCTCTTTTGTTGCTCATATGTGGCCTCTCTCTCCAGCCAACACAACAAGCAAACTCACCACCCTCCCCCTGTCTACATGGGACATGACTCCCAGGGATGTGGACCTTCCTGGCAATGTGGGACAGAAATCCTAGAATGAGCTGAGACTCAGCATCAAGGGATTGAGAAAACCACTAGAATGAGCTGAGACTCAGCATCAAGAGATTGAGAAAACCACTAGAATGAGCTGAGACTCAGCATCAAGGGATTGAGAAAACCTTCTCGACCAAAAGGGGGAAGAGACAAATGAGACAAAATAAAGTGTCAATGGCTGAGAGATTTCAAACAGAGTCGAGAGGTTATCCTGGAGGTTGTTCTTATGCATTAACTAGATATCACCTTGTTAGTCAAGATGTAAGAGAGATTGGAGGGAACTGCCTGAAAATGTAGAGCTGTGTTCCAATAGCCATGTCTCTTGAAGATGATCATATAATGATATAGCTTTCACAATGTGACCATGTGATTGTGAAAACCTTGTGTCTGATGCTCCTTTTATCTACCTTATCAATGGATGAGTAAAACATATGGAATAAAAATAAATAATAGAGGGAACAATTGTTAAAATAAATTTAGTAGACTGAAATGCTAGTGATCAATGAAAGGAAGGGGTAAAGGGTATGGTATGTATGAATTTTTTTTCTGTTTTCTTTTTATTTCTTTCTCTGAATAGATGCAAATGTTCCAAGAAATGATCATGATGATGAATATGCAACTATGTGATGATATTGTGAATTACTGATTATATATGTAGAATGGAATGATCAAAAGTTAAGAATGTCTGTGTTTGTTTGGTGTTTTTTGGTATTTTTTTAAAAAATTTAAAAATTAATAAAAAAATGTGCAAAACAAGTACACCAAAAACTATAAAAATTGAAAAAAAAAAGAATATGTTCAAATCCAATAGCATCTTCATTACCCCTTCAAATATCTGGTGAAAGTTTGAATTTGGAAGAAATGGAGGCTGCTGTGCCTGCTGAACTGCCTTGAATTCTGTCTGTAATTTTAGCGGAGCAAACAGACCCTGGATGATTCTCAGTATAGAAAAATTCATTTTATCTTGGTTAAGCTGGAAATTATTTTCTGATAATTCCAGAGGATGACTGGGCAAAAGTTCATTTTTCACACAAGAGAAATCCTTTCCAAAGAGATCTTGACTTTCAGTAGGGCCACTTGCTGAAAGTTCAGTAATTGGAATACTGTCTTTTAGCTGAGATCCAAGTCCTCTGGCATTCATCTTCAACCTACTGTCCACACTGCCTCTCTGCCATTTGCTTTTATAGATTAACTTTACTTACCCCTCCCCCTCTTCTTGTCCAGGCTTTCTCCTCCTCTTCCTTCTCTCCAGGGTGGTGCCCAGTAGTAGATAGTGCATTTGGGTGGGTCTGTTGGCTCCACCTTTCTCGGTGGATGACTCACTCAGGTCAGGGTGGGGGTGGGGTCCTTTGGCTCCAGATGGGTCAGCTGCCACTGGGTGTTTCCTATAAGTAGGTAGTCCTTGGGCAGGGTATGTGGGGCCTTCCTGACCTTGATTAAACATCCTTGCTCAGGTCCCTGTTCTAGGCTACCTCACTAGGAGTGAGACTGGCTCTGGCCTGAGCTGATCAGGGATAGCAGAGAATCCAGCCAGGGTGCCATAAGACTCCACTATTTTCAAGTGGCCTTTTTCTTGATTTGCTATTTGCCCTGTTATTGCAATCCTTTAACTGTTATTGTTGTTGTTTTGAATTTTGAGAAAATTGTCTGCAGTGTTTGCTTTTGGTTCAGAGCTTATGTGGGAGGATGGAGCCCTGATCCTTTTCACCCTGCCAGCTTGACCAGGGCAAGGTAATATTTTATTTTTATTACAATATTTCATACATTTTCAAAAGTTTAGAGGAAAGTATAATAAATCATTATTTACCCAGCATAAACAATTATCAATTCCTGGCCAATTAGTACTGTCCATATCCCCACCACTTTCTCCTTCCCCTCAGATTATTTTGAAGCCAATCTCAGATATCTCGACTTGAAATATTTCAGCATATTAAATGTTATATCTTTGTCAATTGATAGGAGAAAAAAATTATTTTTTGTTTAATTTGTAAATTTCTTATTGTGAGGAATAACATATTTTCATGTTTAAGGACCATCTGTGTTTTTGTTTTAGTGAATGATCTGTTTATATTCATTTTTTTATAAAATTGTTTGTCCTTTTTTATTTTAGGAGTTTCTTATAACTAAGCATCTTACCTCTTCATTTGTGGGTAGACTGTAAATATTTTTCCTGCATTTATCAACTTTTTATGTGTTTTCCCATTAATATATTTTATTTTTGTGTAGTTATATTTATTAATCTTTTCTTTTCTGAATCTTGAATTTTTGCATAATATTTTTAAAGGCCTTCCCACTCTAACAGGCATAAACAATTTTCCCACGTTTTCTTCTGGTACTTTTATATTTCATTTTTCACATTTAAGTATTTGATGCATCTGGAATTTATTTAATATTTTTCCAGATAACTAGCAAATTGTCCCAGTCCCATTCATTGAACAACTGATTTTTTCCCTTGGATTTGGATTTGAAATTCTGTTTTTATTATTTAGTAAATTCCTATAAATATTTGGGTCTGTTTATGCATTTTAGTTTTGTTCCATTGATCTCTTCATTGATGTACCAGACTCACATTTGTAACTTTATAACTGGATAGATAATCTTCCCCCCTTTCAGAATTTTCCTGGGCATTCTTGCTTATTTTTCTACATGAACTTTAGAAGAAATCTTAATCCATTCCCCACCCCATCTCTCAATCTCTGTTGGTGTATCTTGTTTTCCCGGCTGCTAATACAATACCACCCAATGGGTTGGCTTAACAACAAAGATTAATTGGTTCATAATTTCAGAGGCTGGAAGGGCCTGTTTCCTCCTAGGATTGGCGGGATTCTGGCTGACCAGATATCCATGGGCTTCTTCACTTTCTCATCACTTTGAGATGTCCTGTCCTTTCTCTTCCATGTTCTGCTTACTTCCAGCTTCTGATTCCTCTTTATTGCTTTTTTCCTTACATGTCCAATCTTTATTTTCCTTATAAGTACTTCAGTCAATTAGATTAAGAGCCATACTGATTCAATTGGCCAAAACTTAACTAAAAATAACACCTTCAAAAGGTCTTAATGTGCAATGGTTTCACAACCACAGGAATGTGGGTTAAGATTAAGAACTTGTCTCATGGATCATTCTCAAGGATAGACCATATGCTGGGTCACAAAGCAAGTCTCAATAAATTTTAAAAGATTGAAATCATACAAAACACTTTCTCAGATCATAAAGGAATGAAGTTGGAAATCAATAATAGGCAGAGTGCCAGAAAAGTCACAAATATATGGAGGCTCAACAACACACTCTTAAACAACCAGTGGGTCAAGGAAGAAATTACAAGAGAAATCAGTAAATATCTCGGGGCAAATGAAGAAAAAAAAAACACGACATATCAAAATTTATGGGATGCAGCAAAGGCAATGCTAAGAGGGAAATTTATTGCCCTAAATGCCTATATCAAAAAAGAAGAGCAAAAATTGAGAAATTAACTGTCCACTTGGAAGAAGTAGAGAAAGAACAGAAAACTAACCCTAAAGTAAGCAAAAGGAAAGAAAAAAAATAATGAAGATTAGAGCATAAATAAATGAAATTGAGAACACGAAAACAATTGAGAAAATCAACAAAACCAGAAGTTGGTTCTATGAGAAAATCAATAAGATTGATGGACGCTTAGCGAAGTTGAGAAAAAGAAGAAGAGAGAGGATGCAAATAAATAAAATCTGAAGTGGAAGAGGAGACATAACCACTGACCCCACAAAAATAAAGGAAGTAATGACAGGATACTATAAACAACTTTATGATAATAAACTCGACAACGTAGATGAAATGGACAACTTCCTAGAAGGCAAGAACAAACAAGATTGACTCATGAAGAAATAGATGACCTCAACAAACCAATCACAAGTAAAGAAATTTAATCAGTCATTAAGAAAGTCCCCAAAAAGAAAAGTCCAGGACCAGATGGTTTCACGTATGAATTCTGCTAAACATTCCAGAAAAAATTACTACCAATCCTGCTCAAACTCTTCAAAAAAACTGAAGAGGAGGGAAAGCTACCTAACTCATTCTACAAAATCAGCATCACCCTCATACCACAGGCAGACAAAGATATTACAAAAAAAAAAAGAAAACTACAGACCAATCTCTCTTATGAATATAGATGCAAAAATCCTCAACAAAATTCTTGCAAATCGAATCCAGTAGCACATTAAAAGAATTATACACCATGCCTAAGTAGGATTCATCCCAGGTATGCAAGGATGGTTCAACATAAGAAAATCAATAAATGTGATACACCATATCAACAAATCAAAGCAGAAAAACCACATGATCATCTCAATTGATGCAGAGAAGGCATCTGACAAAATTCAACATTGTTTCTTGTTGAAAACACTTCAAAGGATATGAATAGAAGGGAACTTCCTCAACATGATAAACGAATATATGAAAAACCCACAGCTAACATCATCCTCAATGGGGAAAAACTGAAAACTTTCCCCCTAAGATCAGGAACAAGACAAGGATGTCCACTATCACCATTGTTATTCAACATTGTGTTGGAAGTTCTAGCCAGAGCAATTAGACAAGAAAAAGAAATACAAGGCATCAAAATTGGAAAGGAAGAAGTAAAACTCTCACTGTTTGCAGATGATATGATACTATACATAGAAAACCTCAAAAAATCCACAGCAAAACTACTAGAGCTAATAAATGAGTACAGCAAAGCGGCAGGTTACAAGATCAACACTAAACATCTGCAGCGGGACCATGGTGGCTCAGCAGGCAGAGTCCTCGCCTGCCATGTCAGACCCGGGTTCAATTCCTGATCCTGCCCATGTAAAAAATTAAATATATAAAAAATAATGAAAGAAAATGCATAGAGAATCATTTTTAAAAATCTGTAGTGTTTCTATACACTACTAATGAACAATCTGAGGGGGAAATTGAGAAAAAAATTCCATTTACAATTGCAACAAAAAGAATAAAATATTTAGAATAAATTTAACTAAAGAGACAAAAGACCTATACAGAGAAAACTATAAGAAATTGTTAAAAGAAATCACAGAAGACCTAAACAGATGGAAGGGCATACTGTGTTCATGGATTGGAAGACTAAATACAGTTAAGATGTCAATTCTACCTAAACTGACTTACAGATTCAATGCAATACCAATTAAAGTCCCAAAAACTTACTTTTCAGAAAGAGAAAAACCAATAACCAAATTTATCTGGATGGGCAGAGTGCCCCAAATAGCTAAAAATATCCTGAGAAAGAAAAATGAAGTTGGAGGTCTCACACTACCTGACTTTAAGGCATATTATGAAGCTACAGTGGTTAAAACAGCATAACACTGGCATAAAGATAGATACACTGACCAATGGAATTGAATATAGTGTTCAGATAGAGACCCTCTCATCTATGGACATTTGATCTTTGATAAGGCAGTCAAGCCAACTCACCTGGGACAGAATAGTCTCTTCAATAAATGGTGCCTAGAGAACTGATATCCACATTTAAAAGAATGAAAGAGGATCCATATCTCACACTCTATACAAAAATTAACTCAAAATGGATCAAAGACCTAAACAATAGACCTAAGACCATAAAACTGTTAGAAGAAAATGTAGGGAGATATCTTATAAATCTTATAATAGTAGGCAGTTTCCTAGACCTTACACCCAAAGCATGATCACTGAAAGAAATAGATAAATGGGAACTCCTCAAAATTAAACACTTTTGCGCATCAAAATTAAACACTTTTGCGCATCAAAGAACTTCATCAAGAAAGTAAAAAGACAGCCAACACAATGGGAGGCAATATTTGGAAACGATATATCAGATAAAGGTCTAGTATCCAGAATATATAAAGAGATTGTTCAACTCAACAACAAAAAGACAGACAACCCAATTACAAAATGGGCCAAAGACTTGAATGGACACTTCTCAGAAGAGGAAATACAAATGGCCAAAAGGCACATGAAAAGATGCTCAACTTCACTGGCTATTAGGGAGATGCAAATCAAAATTACAATGAGATATCATCTCACCCCACCAGAATGGCCATTATCAATGAAACAGAAAACAACAAGTACTGGAGAGGATGTGGAGAAAGAGGCACACTTATCCACCGTTGGTAGGAATGCCAAATGGTACAACCACTGTGAAAGGCAGTTTGGTGGGTCCTCAGGAAGCTTAGTATAGAATTCCCATATGGTCCAGCAATACCATTGCTAGGTATCTACCCATAGGATATCAGGGTAAAGACACAAATGGACATTTGCACACCAATGTTTATAGCAGCATTATTTACAATTGCCAAGAGATGGAAAGAGCCCAAATGTCCATCAACAGATGAGTGGCTAAACAAACTGTGGTATATACATATGATGGAAAGTGTAAGACAGGTGTTAAGACAGAATAAAGTTATGAAGTATGTAACAACATAGATGGACCTTAAGGACATTATGCTGAGTCAGATTAGTCAGAAACAAAAGGACAAATACTGTATGGTCTCACTGATATGAACTAACATTAATGAATGAACTTGGATGATTTCAGATAAGAACAGAGGTCATTAGGAGATAGACATAGGGTAGATATTGGGTAATTGGAACTGAAGGGATATGGATTGTGCAATGGGACTGATTGTAAAAATTCAGAAATGGACAGCACAATACTACCTAGCTGTAATACAGTAATGTTAGAACACTGAATGAAGCTGAATGTGAGAATGATAGAGGCGGAAGGCCTGGGGGCACAAAGGAAATCAAAAGGAAAGATACACAATAAAGACTGAGATGGTATAATCTAGGAATGCCTAGAGTATATAATGATAATGTCTAAATGTACAAATTTAAAAATGTTTCGTATGAGGAAGAACAAAGGAATGTCAATACTTCAGGGTGTTGAAAAAGATGGTAATTAATAGTTTAAAACTTTAACTTATGTGTAAGACTAAAGCAAAAAATGTTTATTTGCTACAAAATTTATATTTTGACTAGTGCAGTTCCTAATATAACTTTTGTGGACAGCTTAACTGAACACCATAAGTACATGGAACCTTGGGTAGGGCATGAGATTTTGTAGGTTTGTCCAGAGTGATGTCTTGATAAATCCCAGAAGGATTTGAACAGTGAATAAAAAAGTATTTGCAGGGAGGGCCACGGTGGCTCAGCAGGCAAGAATGCTTGCCTGCCATGCCAGAGGACCCGGGTTCGATTCCCGGTGCCTGCCCATACAAAAAAAAAATGTATTTGCAAAGTCCTCTTGGGGGAATGGTGAGAAAGGAAGAAAATTCAACTTCCCCAAGTGGAGAACTCTTGATATTCTCACAGGCAGTGGGGACAGACAAAGCAATAGGCTGAGCCTCCAATCTTGGGGTTTGTTCATATGAAACTTAACTCTGCAAAGGATAGGCTAAGCCTACTTAAAATTAGGCCTAAGAGTCACTTCCAAGAGAACCTCTTTTGTTGCTCAGATGTGGCCTCTCTCTGTCAGCCAACATGACATGCAAACTCACTGCCCTTCCCCCATCTACGTGGGACATGACTCCCAGGGATGTGGACCTTCCTGGCAACATGGGACAGAAATCCTAGAATGAGCTGGGCCTCAGCACCAAGGGATTGAGTAAACCTTCTCAACCGAAAGGGGGAAGAGAGAAATGAGACAAAATAAAGTGTCAATCGTGGAGAGATTCCAAATAGAGTCGAGAGGTTATCCTGGAGGTTATTCTTATGCATTAAATAGATATCATCTTTTTAGTTAAGGAGTAACAGAGAGGCTGGAGGGAAATGCCTGAAAATGTAGAGCTGTGTTCCAGTAGTCATGTTTCTTGAAGACGATTGTATAATGATAGTTTTCAAAATGTGACTGAGTGATTGTGAAAACCTCGTGTCTGATGCTTCTTTTATCTACCTTTTCAATAGATGAGTAAAACGTATGGATTAAAAATAAATAATAGGGGGACAAATATTAAAATAAATTTAGTAGATTGAAATGCTGGTGATCAATGAAAGGGAGGGGTAAGGGGTATGGTATGTATGAATTTTTTTCTGTTTTCTTTTTATTTCTTTTTCTGAATGATACAAATGTTCTAAGAAATGATCATGATGATGAATATAAAACTATGTGATGATAATTACTGATTATATATGTAGAATGGAATGATCATAAGTTAAGAATGTTTGTGTTTGTTGTTATATTTTTTAAAAAATTAAAAAATTAATAAAAAAAGAAAAGAAATATAAATAATAGGGGGATAAATGTTAAAATAAATTCAGTAGATTGAAATGCTAGTGAGCAATGAAAGGGAGGGATAAGGGGTAGATGAGTAATAAAGACATGCATTAAAAAAATAATAGGTTGGCATATGATTGTGAAAACTTACATCTGATGCTCCCTTTATACAGGGTATGAACAGATGAATAAAAGAATAAGAACAATAAATAAATAAATAATGGGGGTGTGGGTGGGATGAGGGGTAAAAAAAAGAGATAGTTTGAATACTAGTGGTCAAGGAGTTTGTTTTCTTATTTCTTTTTCTGAATTGATGCAAATATTCTAAGAAATGATCATGATGATGAATATACAATAATGTGATAAAAAAAGAATGTTCATATTGTATGTTGATTGGTTTTATTAATAAAATTTTTTAAAATAACCCTCAAAAAAAAAAAGATTAAGAACTTGTTTTTTTCTGGGGTATGTGAATAACTTGCCAATTCAATCCATTAAAAAATATTTTTTATTGTGAAAAATAACCTATACCCAAAAAGGAATAAATTTCAAAGCACATCACAATTAGTTATAGAACAGGTTTCAGAGTTTGATATGGATTACAGTTCCACAATTTTAGGTTTTTCCTCCCAGCTGCTCCAAGATACCGGAGACTAAAATAAACATCAAAATAATGATTCAGCAGTCATACTCATTTGTTAAATCTAATTTCTCTGTAATAACTCTACCTTCTCCTTTGATCTTTCTCCCAATCTTTAAGTCTGTAATCCATCTGACTGGTTAAAATTTTTTTTTTATTAGAGAAGTTGTGGGTTTACTGAATAATCATGCATAAATACTGGAGTCCCATACACCACCCCATCACCAACACTTGCATTGGTGTGGAAAAATTGTTACAATTGATGGTAACACTTTTTTGTCTACTATTTTTTAACAGTAGTTACATTTGTTACAATTGATGAAGGATTATTAAAGTAGTATTATAACTCTTGTCCATAGTTGTTTTTTCCTATATTCCCGACCTATTATATTTTGAAAATATTTATATTGAGATATCTTTACATACATACAGTCCATCCAAAGTATATAATCGTTGGCTCACAATATTATCACATAGTTATGTTTTCAACACCATGATCATTTTTTGAACATTTGCATCACTCCAGAAAAAGAAATAAAAAGAAACAAGAAAAACTCATATATCCCATACTCCTCTCCTTGACCACTAGTATTCAAGCTACCTCTTTTTCGTTTTTACCCATTATCCCACTGCCACTCCATTATTTATTTATTTATTGTTCTTATTTTTTAATTCATCTGTTCATACTCTGGATAAAGGGAGCATCAGACATAAGTTTTCACAATTATATGCCAACCTATTTTTTTTTCATGCATGTCTTTATTTTATTACTCATCTACCCATACACTGTTTTTGCAATCACACAGTCACATGATAAAAGCTATATATCTGCGCAATCACCATCAAAGACCAAGGCTACTGGATTATAGTTCAAAATTTTCAGGTATCGCTCTCTGGCCATCCTGATATACTAGAAACTAAAAAACAATGTCTGTATGAGTCAGTAGTCATAATCATTTGTTAAATCCTAATTTCTCATTTACACCTCCTCCCTCTCATTTGATCATTCAATTTCAGTGATATCTGGGCAATGATTATTTTAGCTTCTTTGTGCTGGAAAAGGATAAGGACCTTATGGGATAGAGGTGGAATTGATTTTTTTTTTGTATGCTACATGCCTGGGGTCACATTTCATTCTTTTTCCTTATGAGTATCCTGTTATTGCAGCACCATTTGTTGAATTTTTGTTTTTTCTTTCTTTGTTCGCTTGCTTGTTTTTGAGAAGCGCATGGGCTGGGAATCGAACCCGGGTCTCCTGCATGGCAGGCAAGAATTCTACCACTGAATTACCCTTGCACCCTTGGAATTGATTTTCTTAGTATGATGTGTTAACGTTGTCTAATTTTTTTTTAATATGGATTACCAGTTGTCCAACAGTCTCTACCGTAATTTGCTCATAGAAGGTAGTTTAATTGAACTGAACCATTAATGCAGCAACAGCAGAATTCCATCTTCTGTAAGTGCTCCATAGGTGTTTGTTATTGTTGCTGATAATGACTAGCTGTAGACTGTGAGCCTTCTTCACAGTCCAACAAAAACACTTTGCCTTGGATGATTGTATGGTATGTGAATAATAAAAAAACAAAGCAAAACAAAAACCCCCAATTTGTCTGGAAGTCAAGTACATAATGAACTACAATTACACTTATTTCAAATGAGCACTTTCTATTCTTGTTTTTTGAGATTTTATATTTGACAAGAGACATTTATAAGGCTATCTTATCCTAGGGTTATGATAAGCCTCAAAATGAAAGTGTAGGGTAGCATATGGATGTCTTCATTCTCTAGTGGACCTGGCTTGCAACTTTGGTGCTATCATCAAAAATACTGGTTGTGAGTAACTGTATTATGATGTCTCTCATTTCTTTCCACCCTTTCACTGCTTTCTTCAAACGAGCTTGCCCATGCCTCCTTCTCCAAGAGTTTACTCATAAATAATGTTCCCCTCTGGTCCCCAGCCAATTACAGCAGGGGAGGAATAAGCTAGGCCAATTGGATTCTCTCTTCCCAGAATTTAGAACTGAGATTGAGAAACTCCAGAAGCCTCTTTTGACTGCTTGAAAAGCAGAGGACATGTAGCTGGTGTGGGCATGCATTGTATGTGCATGGGAAAGTTTGTGTGTATGCATGTGTATATTGTAGAAGGGGGCAACAGGCTAAGGTCCTGCTATATGATGTTACCATTCAAAGCAGTAGAAATGCAGGTTGCCCACTACCCAGCTGACACCTCCCTTTCTCATGCCCATTTTTCTACACTCTAGGGGCATCAAGTCATTCATCAATTCTCAATCTATTGGAGTGGGTAATGGTTCAGAGAGTTCAAGCCCCCTCGTTTATGAGTGATTCTCTTGGTGACTCCCTCCCCTGGTCTAGCAGAAGAAGAAAACTCCCTACTTTTCCTAACAAAGTAAAAAGAGAAAATAGCCACTCATCAGGAACACTGTATTTTTTCATGATTTTTCTGATAACCTACAACTTCTCTAACTAAAAAAAATATATATAATAATAATATATATAATTATATATATGTATACTGTCTCAAGATCTACTTCTCTTGAATTTAAGTTGTATATCTACTTTCAACTGACTAACAGTAAAAGCCTTACACCAAATAATAAAACAGGTCTACAGTGAATTTTAAATGCTTCATTAACCTTCAAACAAATGCAGAAGTATTGACCAAAATTAATACCAGATAAATTAAGAGCTTAATTTGAAAAGAAAAAAATTAAAAAGTTAACAGTTAACAGAAACGAGAAGCAAATATTTATTAAATTTTGGATGTGCATGTTCTTTGTAGTCCAGATGATTTTCATATTCATAAATGTGCCTAGTGACCAGCATACAGTAAGTATTCAACAAATATCTGCTGAACTGAAGATAACCTTTAAATTTAGAAGTAAAAAATATCCCAAAGGAAAATAGGAAACATTTGACTAAAATAAAAATAATTAATTTTGGTACATTAAAAATTGTATTTAATAAAGTGAAAAGGAAGTCAATGGACCAGAAAAGTGTCTGAAGCAAATTTGGGAGATGAAGGGTAGAAAGATTTATTAGATCAATATTTTATAGAAATTGCTGAAATATGAAAACATGAACATCTTTGAACTTCAAGACCTCAGGCATTTTAATGGTTTGTAAAGCTATTTTAATTGATGTAAAAACTTTACGTCTGAGATAAAATAACGGTCTCAGATACAGTTTGGAGCAGATGGGATTGATTTCAAGAATAAAAGCCAATGCTCTTAAAACATTGACACTTAAAAACATAGTAATTCTTAATATACTAAGTTGAGACTACTGTTTTTAAATATTTTTAAAATTTCAAGACATGACAGAATTATATTCACTTAGTATTCCCCTTCTGTTATGCTTATCTGCACTATTTTTACCCAGATGTTATCATAGTGTACCTATCATCTTCCCCTCTAACAATATGTCCACAGGAATTTTTCCATATGCTGTACAGTGTTCATACCTATAATTTATTAGTGATTAATGTATGGATATGACAAAATTTAAACCATTCAAAAGGGTAAAATAATAAGGAACCCTCAGGAGTAACCAAGATCAACAGTTTGGGGAACATCTTCCAGAATGCTTTTATGAATATGTGAAGCATATATGTTTATATTTACAAACACGCAGTTTCTTTTTTACATAAAGCAAGAATCAAATTTAGGGTGTGGGTCAGAATGAGAACGTATATCAAGTTTGTTAGATGATAAAACATAATGTAACATATTTTTCCTTTCCATTACCATTGAACAATTAGATTACTTCCATATTTTTCTCTATCTTGTAAAATGTGGTTAATATCCTTATAACCTTGCTTTCTATTTTAAATTATTTCATTAAGACAGTTTCTAATAGTGAAATTGGGTCAATGGGTGTGAATATTTTTTCTTTTTTGCTTTTTTCTTTATTTTGTATATATGTTATATTTTACAATAAAAATGTTTTAAAAATAGTTAAACAAAACAGATTTTTTAAAAAAATTCTGGTTGTAATTTATTAGCTGTGTTACTTTAGGCTCTTTACTAGACCTCTCTGGCCTCACTTTTCTCATCTATAAAATGGGATAATAGGGTGGTGCAATGGTGGCTCAGTGGCAGAATCCTCACCTGCCATGCCAGAGACCTGGACTCAATTCCCAGTGCCTGCCCGTGTAAAAAAAAAAAAAAAAGGGATAACAACAATACTCACCTAATAAATTCTTGCTTATCAGTGAAATATTACTCCTAATAATAGAAGATGATGTTTATTAAGTGCCAGGCACTATGCTAAGTGCTTTTTATGTTTTATATCACTTAATCCTCTGGAATGGTCCTGGTTGGGGGTTGGCAGGTTATGATAGGTAGCAAGGTCTACCTGAAGTTTGCATAAGAGCAATCTCCAGAGTAACCTCTTGACTCTATTTGAACTCTCTCTGCCACTGATACTATATTAATTACACTTCTTTCCCCCCATTTGTTCAGGATGGAATTGTTGATCCCATGGTGCCAGGTCTGGATTCATCGCTGGGAGTCCTCTCCCATGTTGCCAGGGAGACTTTCACCCCTGGATGTGTCTCACTTTTTTTTTTTTATTTTATAAAGGTTTAATATCCAGAATATGTAAAGAAGAACCCCTACCACTCAACAACCAAAAGATAACACAAATAAAAAATGGAGAAAGGACTTGAATAGGTATTTCTTCAGAGAAGATATACAAATGGCCAAGAAGCTCAGGCAAAGATGCTCAATGTTGTCATTCAACAAGGAAATGCAAATCAAGACCACAGTGAATACCACGCCACACCCACTAGGATGTTGTTATTTAGAAAACAGAACAAAAGGGAAAAACAGAAAATAGCAAGTGATGGAGAGGATGTGGCAAAATCAGACCCTTGCGATCATGCACATTTAAAGAGCTACTGGGTTGCATGGGGTGGGTGGAGTTGGCCTGTGGTGAGCGCCCAGGGGACAGCAGCTGGCAAGTCAATCCCTTTTGGCAGTGATACTGGTCATAGTAGTGGGTGCTGCTGCTGGCCCGTGGAGGACCTGACTCTGGCTGACGGAGAGGTGCGGACCTCATCTAGGCCTGCTGTGACCCATGGAGGTGGGTTCTGGTAATCTGTAGGATCCGTGACCCTGTGTATGGGTTGAGGGAGGTGGAGAAGCTACTGTTAAATCTGTACTCATGGATTCCACTTTCTCATCTGTCAAAGAAAGGACTCCGAATCCTATGGTTTTCTCCAGAGATTCATAGTGCATCCAGATGGAACAGGGTCTTAGAAGTCCTCAGATATGACCTGTCTTACAGATGGAGAAACTGAGGCTTGAGATAGGGCATGACTTCTTGTCGTTAAGAGTCTAAAATCTTAGGCTTCTCTGGTTGGGGTGTTTGACTCATTTTTAACCACGCACTCACTAGACTTCCTGTGCAGCCCAGGGCTTGAACATCACCTGCTCAGTCAGTGTTAGCTGGAAGAAGTGGGGAAGCCACATCCCAGGCAACAGTAGAGGTAGCATTTTGTCAAGGACTTGGTGCATAGTAGGTGATCTGTAAAAAGTACCTGAGGATTGTTATTAGCCTGAAGAGTCTGTGTTTTGTTTTTGACTTTTTTTTTTTTATCCTTTCTGGAAAAGGAATCCGGGAGCTTTGTGAGGAATTCCGATCAGCTGGAATCAGGTTCCTGTGGAGCTCCTGGCTGTGGAGGAGCCAGTTCTTCTCAGAGGGCCTGCCTAGGAGTCCTGGCACTGGCTGGCTTCCAGGTAGTCAGCTGCCAAGTGAAGATGTGCCAGGCCCCAAATGGTTTTATCTCCTTCCAGGACTGAGGCTAAGTCATGTGCACACAAACCAGGTGGAAACTATCTCAAAAAAAAACAGGAGCAGCCAATGGAGAGGATCTTACAAACCCCTGGGGGCCTCTGTGGCACTTGTGACTGGGCTGTGGATGCCAGCTGGAGAATACATCCTTGATGGCAGTCTCCTGCACCTCCTAGGCTAGGTTTGCCCTGAAGGGACCAGCCTGTCTCCTTCCCCCAGGGGGAAGCCTTACTATCATTCTTCAAAGACATGCACCTTTTGTTAGCTGAGCAAGCAAAGATACCAGCTAGACAGGTTCCACTGACAGAAACACCACTGATCCCAGATCTTGGCAAAGAGGGGAGCCCTGGACCCTGGGGATGGAAGGGCACTTAAAGATCACCTGTTAAGACAGAACCTTAAGGACATTATGATGAGTGAGATTAGCCAGCAAAAGGCCAAATACTGTATGGTCTCACTGATATGAACTAACATTAATGAATGAACTTGGAGAATTTCAGTTAAGAACAGAGACAAACAGGAGATAGAAATAGGGTAGATATTGGGTAATTGGAGCTGAAGGGATACAGATTGTGCAACAGGACTGACTGTAAAAATTCAGAAATGGAAGCACAATACTACCTAACTGTAATACAGTAATGTTAGAACACTGAATGAAGCTGAATGTGAGAATGATAGAGGCAGGAGGCCTGGGGGCACAAAGGAAATCAGAAGGAAAGATATACGATAAAGACTGAGATGGTATAATCTAGGAATGCCTAGAGTGTATAATGATAGTGTCTAACTGAACAAATTTTTTTTTTTTTGCATGGGCAGGCACCAGGAATCGAACCTGGGTCTCCAGCATGGCAGGCAAGAACTCTGCCACTGAGCCACTGTGGCCCACCCAAAATGTACAAATTTAAAAATGTTTTGCATGAGGAAGAACAAAGGAATGTCAATACTACAGGGTGTTGAAAATAGATGGTAATTAATAGTTTAAAATTTTAACTTATTAAAATGTGTGAGACTAAAGCAAAAAATGTTTATTTGTTACAAAATTTATATTTTGACCAGTGCAGTTCCTAATATAACTTATGTGGACAGCTTAATTGAATACCATAAGTACATGGAACCTTGGGTAGGGCATGAGATTTTGTAGGTTTGTCCAGAGTGATGCCCCGATAAATCCCAGAGAGATTTGAACAGTGAATAAAAAAAAGTATTTGAAAAGTCCCGTTGGGGGAATGGTGAGAAAGGAGGAAAATTCAACTTCCCCAAGTGGAGAACTCTTGATATTCTCACAGGCAGTGGGGGACAACCAAAACAATAGGGTGAGCCCCCAATCTTGGGGTTTGTTCATATGAAACTTAACCCCACAAAGGATAGGCTAAGCCTACTTAAAATTAGGCTTAACAGTCACCCCCAAGAGAACCTCCTTTGTTGCTCATATGTGGCCTCTCTCAGCCAACACAAGCAAACTCACTGCCCTCCCCTTCTCTACATGGGACATGACTCCCAGGGGTGTAGACCTTCCTGGCAACGTGGGACAGAAATCCTAGAATGAGCTGGGCCTCAGCACCAAGGGACTGAGTAAACCTTCTCAACCGAAAGGGGGAAGAGAGAAATGAAACAAAATAAAGTGTCAATGGTGGAGAGATTCCAAATAGAGTCGAGAGGTTATCCTGGAGGTTATTCTTACACATTAAATAGATATCACCTTTTTAGTTAAGGTGTAGTGGAGAGGCTGGAGGGAAATGCCTTACAATGTAGAGCTGTGTTCCAGTAGCCATGTTTCTTGTGGATGATTGTATAATGATAATAGCTTTCGCAATGCGACCATATGATTGTGAAAACCTTGTGTCTGGTGCTCCTTTTATCTACCTTTTCAACAGACGAGTAAAACATACGGATTAAAAATAAATAATAGGGGGACAAATGTTAAAATAAATTTAGTAGATTGAAATGCTAGTGATCAATGAAAGGGAGGGGTAAGGGGTATGGTATGTATGAATTTTTTTCTGTTTTCTTTTTATTTCTTTTTCTGAATGATACAAATGTTCTAAGAAATGATCATGATGATGAATATAAAACTATGTGATATTGTGAATTACTGATTATATATGTAGAATGGAATGATCATATGGTAAGAATGTTTGTGTTATGTTTAAAAAAATTTTTTTAAAAAGTAAAAAAAGACAGGCATTATAATATTGAGGCTGACAGCATGGACTCTGGAGGCTTTCTCTCTAGGTTTGAATCTGGGCTCTGCCACTTACCAGCTCTGTGCCTTGGGCATGTTTTTTTAACTTCTCTGTAATTCAATTTTCTTGTCTGCACTAATGGGAATAACAATGATGCCTACTTCATAGGATTTGTAAACTATTTAGAATGGTGCTTGGGATATGGTAATTGTTCATTAAGTGTCAACTTTTCATTCTTCTTACTTATAACCTGCTTACCCAGTGGAGCAATCCTCCCTGTGATTAATGTACAGCCAGTGTCTACCTGACCGTTTCTGGTGATGGGAAGCTATACTGTTGCCAGACAATTCTGATTATTGGGTGGTTATGGAACTTAATATATGTTGCCAAATTGATTTCCAAAGTAGTATCTGTCATTTCTACCATCAGAGCTAAGTATCAATACTAATTTGTTCTGTATAAAAATATGTTCCTAACACAACAGACAAAAAAGGTTATCTTGTTTTTATCTGCATTTCTTAGATTGCTAAACAGATCGAAGATTTTCAAATACCTATTAGTCATTTGTATTTCTTTTAGTGTGTGAATCATTGGTTCTGACTCTAATTACTAGACGCATTAATAACTTTCTTTTTTATTTGTGTGAGCCTATACATTACTACTTTAACAATCTATGTTCCAAATATTTTCCATTTGGTCTTGATCATGTGATCAAGATCTGAATTATGAACCCCAAGGAAAAAAAGCTCTTAATCTTAATCCATTCCTGTGGTGTGAACCCATTCTAAATAGGTCCTTTTGAAGATGTTTTTAGTTAAGATGTGGCCAACTGAAACAGGATGGGTCTTAACCATATTAATGGAGACCTTACAGAGGCCATAGGAAAAAAGTCATAGGGAGGAGCAGGAAGTTTTAAGTCAATGGAATCTAGAAGAAAAAGGAGAAAATATCACCATGTGATGGGAAAGCCAAGGAACCCAAAGACTACCTGCAGGCAAGCAAGAATACTACTGACCCTGGGAGGAAGCAAGCCTTCTACCCTCTGAGACTGTGAGCCAATAAGCTTCTGTTGTTCAGCCACCCCATTGTGTGATATTTGTCATGGAAGCCTGGAAACTAAGACATATTTGTCTATTCAACAAATATTTATACAGTGTCTACTATGGTCCAGGTAATGTGGTATGAACTCTTGTTATTTTTTAAATTACTTTACATCTAGAATCATACACATGCCTACTTTTTTTTTTTTTTTTTTTTAGTTTTTCCACTGTTTAGTTTAGAAATATTGAATGTAGATTGGCAGAAAAAAAAACATATAAGCTCCTGTATCACAATGTCTGTGGGTCAAGAATCAGAAGCAGCTTGGCTAAGCATTTCTAGCTCTCACTGGATTGCAATCAGATGCTGGGCAGGGCTGTTGTCATCTGAATAGTTGAATAGGGTTGTAGGATCAATCCTGATCAAGGTAGTTCACTCACATAGCTGGCAAGTTGGGTGACTGTTGGTGAAGGTCTTCCTTCCTCTCACATGGGCCTTTCATAGGGCTGTTTTAGTGGAGTACCTTGGAGACTTGTTTCCTCAGAGCAAGCTAGTGAAGAGATTGAGGTGGAATTCTGCAGCCAGTGTCTTTATGACCTAGTCTCAGAAACCACACACCTTCACTTCCACTGTATTCTGTATTCCATTTGACACCCAGAGTAATTCTGATTCAAAGTGGGAGGAGACTACACAAAGGCCTGGATACCAAAAGGCTAGGATAATGTGGGGCATCTCAGAGACTAGTTATCAGGCATCCTAATAATCTTGATTTTCCTGAACCTACTTTATAAAGCAAATACTGATAATTCTGCAAGAATCCATACATAATAGTTTTGTATTATACTGTTCTCTTAAACAGCAGCTGTGTTCTCAAACAGTCAATGTAATACATATGTGTACATTGGTGCACCCAAGCATACAATATTTTCTGTTTAAAGTTCTACAAAGTAAAGACACCATCTGCTACAGGGCTATTGCCATAAACTTCAGTAGGGAACTAAATTCCATTTCAAGCTCGTTAGCTTTGAAAAAAAAGAGCCCAGGATGCAGATTATGGGCCAAGAAGCTTGACTTTCTTCTACCTACTTGTAATCTCTGTTAATTAATTAGGAAGCCCTTCAAGTTTCACCAGAAACCTTTAATTTTCTAGCAACCTTTCCCTGTGTTCAGTAACCACTTTAAATAGCCCTTGCAGATTATATTAAGGGTGAGGTGAGTCAGATTGTTGGGAGGTGATTAATCAAATAGCGGGTAGAAGTCTGGGTAGGTGAAAAGGTCATCAAGTGTGGGTAAGAAGACAGCTTCTTACTGCTTTCACCTCTCTTGCATGATAGCCAAAGAAGCACCTTTGTGAAGTGTCGACACTTAGTTAACCACTGGTACCATTTTAATTGAAGTTTGTCAATTCATGGGCCTAAAAACAATGGAGTAATCCTAAACCTTGCCAAATTGGGACATTTTCCTGGGCCCCAAAGGTTTACCGGAGAAACTAAGAAGCCAGAACTGAGGAGTGAGAAGCATCATCTTGACATAAAAACGAGTGAGATTCCTAACCCAACAGCATCCTTATTCCATCTCTAAGACCACAACAACAAAGACTCGGGCGGGCCGCCTAACAACAGCCTTCCCCTTCCCCTTCATCAGTATCCCTCCCAGCAAGTCATCTCTGGTACATCTTCCCTTTACCACTTAAATTCAACTTTAGCCAGCTTTCCGAGTGCAAATATATTAAGGAGGGTAAGTGGGCTCAATAGCTGCAGCATTTGACACCGTTTTGTACATACAAAAATGTCCGATCGTCACCTTTCAATTGGGCCTGACCAAGCATACAATCTCTACAGCGCTACCCTGTTTCAGCTGACTGCTGTTTGTGCCCCACTCCACATCCACTCCAACATTTTAAAGACTGCAATCAAGGAAAGGTAAAGCAAAGCGAGACGCACGTTAGAGGACACTGTCCACTTCAGACGAAACAGAGGCTCTCTACGCAGGCCGTTTCAACTGACGCGCGCGGCTCCCTTCTCCCCTCACAGCCCTCCGTCCCACCCCTCAAACCCGGAACTAAAACGCGTGCTCCGCGCCCTCACGCGTAGCGTGCCGCGAGCGCTGAAGCAGCTCCCGCCGGCCCCGCCTCCCGGACACAGTGGGCAGGCGTGGGGCGCGCGCATGCTCGACAGAAGGGCCACCTGGTTTTCGAGCCGCTGCTATCCGTTGCGCTGCCGCCCGCGGGAGAGGCAGATCCGGGTCTCGTGGTTAAGAGTGACGTGGTCAATCGAATCAAAACAGAGGAGGGGGAAGAAGCCGGCGGCGCCGAGAAGCAGCAGCAACAGCAGCGGCCGCGGCATCCGGAACGTCGGCAGCGTTCTGCAGGCTCTGAGCGGTCTTTCTGCCGAGCCTTGGCCCCGGTCCCCAACCTCCCCGCCCCGTCGGTTGTCGTCTGGGCGGGTGAGTGTCTCCCCCTCTCCCACCGCCGTTTGCCGGCCCACCTTCCCCTCACCCCGGTTATTTCTTGGGACTGGCTCCACAGGCATCCGGGGACTGCCGCGGCTGCGGCAAAGGGGGCTGCCTCTCTGGCTTGGTGTTTCCTCGCCCGGAGAAGCCCACTGTTGCCGAGTCTGCGTCTTTCGGCGAAGAAAGAGGGAGAGAGCCTGCAGTTTTGGCTTTCTTCGCAGGAAATCCAGAGTCGGGTCTTGGCAGGAAAGTCGATAGTAGTCACGATTGGTTTTTATTTTCAGGCGAAGATAGTTTGTGGGGAGGCTTATAATGGAGTAAAAAGAAGAGGGAGAATCAGCTGGAAGAAGAATCCATAAACCCTGAAGTCCACACTGTAACATTTACCTCCTGATTTGTAATTCCTGATTTCTGGGGATGATGTAGTCACAAGGATGGGTCCTTTGTTGTGATTGATGACAACAGGAAAGCTACCGTTCTAAAAACGGAGCTTTTTAGTCCCTATTGTACTGCTAATATAAAGGGTTCCCTTTTTCTGTTTGTTCAGTAGGTGGAACTAGGGCTGACAGTAAAGAGGTAGCACTCTTTCTTATTGGAGCAGATAAATGTAAGATAAACCGGTTACTAGCTGTACCTGAAGCCCCATATTGTTGTTTAAAGCCCAAGTGTTCCAAAGTGTTTCTGCGTATGTCACGATGTTATCCAAGATGTTTGTTAGCCGAAGAGAGTTGGTAGGATGTTTTCAGTTGCCTCAGTTTGCATATTGGAGACTGTCACCCTTCATAATGGAGAGACTTGGCTTTTGCTGTAAGAGGGTCGGAAGAGCTTTAAGTATGTAATACCTATTTGTGGAAGGGACTTTGCAGTTTTGGGATTGTATTGTCAGAAGCCCGACAGCTATAAAAACTCATAGTTTGAAAGGCGAACGGCCTACCAGGTGTTTGGGTCTTAAAAGACGCTTAGGTTCTTCTCGCTGCCCGGTGCTGTGGAGGTTGCAGAAAGCTTATGTTCCTTTCCGCTTCAGGGAACTGGCCACGCAATTCTTGTACAGTGAACTGCCCCGGAGCCCTTGCCACTGTCCTCGCCCACAATCCCCCTAAAAGTACACCGGAAGGCAGAACCTCCTTTTTTGTCCTAACTTGGTTTAAAGAACATTTTTCCAGGAGGACTCATTAATTGAAGTATTTCTGGGGTAAACAGCAGGGGGGAGAAACAAGTGTTATTAATTGCCGCTTAACAAATCCAGGAAGAGTTCTAATGGTTTAGCCTAGTTCTTGAAGAATATGCCCTTCTGGTATAATGTGGGCCTCTTTGTTAACGAATTTCTTCTTGTGAAAACCATTGCTTTATTTTTTATTTTTTATAAAACCAAAGTTGGAATACTGCTGATGTAATTAAGGGTAATTGTTTTCTTGAGGTTTGTCTTTTTAGGCTATTCACTTTTTATGCTGACCTATAACTTTGACTATTTTTGCTTACATGAAGTAATTTGTGAAAATTGGAGAAAATGTAGATAAAAGCAGGTAAGCAAAAAGGAGTAAGTCAATAATCCTGCCACCCAGAGATCACCAAAATAGTTATCTTTAGTTTGTATATTACAAACTATTTTGCAGTTATAAATTTTATATAGAAATGGTATACTGCATATGCTTTTCTGTACCTTGCCTTTTCACATAGTAGTACTTCTTTCTTCAATAACAAAATTTAAAGTTTTGCAAATATGTACTTTTTGACCTTAATTTTAAGAAAATATCCACAGTGTTCATGGTAAACTATGGTTATTGAAATTGTCATTTCAAAAGATTTCTTCTCAAATCTCTGTGGTGATATTGTAAGATTTAAGAAATTAATACTCATTGTGTGGTAAAGTAGGGCTTTGCTTAAAGCAGGCACAGACTAGCCTGAGTTGCCAATATGGAAGTTTGAAGAGTTTTTGCAAATTTAGTGGTTTAATTTAGATAATAATTAATTGAGTTCTGTTCCTTAGCTATATTACATCTGAATGCAGACCAGTTGTCCATGCCTATCTCCTCACTCCTCCCCATCAGAAGGACCTAAAAAATTTATAAAAACCAACCCACAGTGTGCTTTATTAACATTGGATTTTGAGTGTGTCCCCTCTTAGTCCAGTGCTTTTCCAGCAGCACCCAAAGAGCTTGCTATGGAAGGAAATGTCTTCTTTCACTTCAACTTCAAAAGATAGATATATATCACAAAATGTCATAAGTCTGCTAATAACTCATTTTGAGTCTGTTACTCATAAACTTACCTAAAACCTTTAAATCTTGATTTTCATTCTGTATTTCTTGAGAAATTAGTTCCAGATACTCAGTTATTGCTTTCTGACTTAGTTCTTTTTCTCTGATTTGCCTTGTTACAGTATTTCAATATACATTCTAGATGTGTCCACTTTTTGCGATCCATTCTAGTAGCCACTTGACCAGACTACACTATTTCTCACCAGGTATACTGCAGAAACCTCCTCCTGGTGTTGCTGCTTCTGCTTGAGCCTAATGTGGTGCATTTGTTACCACAGTTTAAGAGATCCTTTAAAACATAAATCAGATGTCCACCCTTGCTCAAAACCTCCTATTGCACTCAGAATAAAACCCAAACTACTTACCAATGTTTGCCAGGCATTATGTTTTGGGCACTGCCTGCCTATTTCACCTTGTTTCTCTCTCCCTAGTCTACTGCCCTAGCATGTCCACATGGGGTTTCTTCCTGTGTTCCAGCCCCACTGGGGTGTTATCCTTGAAACTTTCCAAGCTGGCTCCTTCCATCCTGGGGCCCTTTGTACCTGCTATACCCTCTGGCTTCAGTATTCATCCCCGAGACCTCTCTGTGGCAGATTGCATCATTTCATTCAGATCTCACTTCAGATGTTGCCTCATCAAGGAGATTGCCCCCAATTTTGTCTCCGTCTTACTTTTTTCCCACAACATTTATCACTATTAAGAGTCCCTTATTTGTTGTTTTCTATTTCCTACACTAGAAAGCAAGTTCTGTGAGTATGAAGATACAAGTCTATATTTTTCACTATACAGTTGGGGCTCAGTGAATGTTGGTTGGGGTTGAATGAATCAACTTGAACACTTGTGTATTCCTTTTGAAAAGATTGTCTATTTTAGATGTATTCTTTTTGAGGAAGAACCCTCATTTGCAGTCTTTTTTTTTTTTTTAATAGGGCAGTACCTTGATTTTCTTGTTTTAATCATTCTTGATGTTTGTCCCAGAGCTCACCTACATTCCACCTCACTGATAGAAATTAATCCCTGGGGATGGTTCCCAGAAATCTGCATATTCAACAAGCTGTGAGGTGATTTTAATGTATATTAAAAATTGAAACTATCTTTTAATATTTTAGTGGCTTTTCTCTGGGATATTGCTTCTTGTTTTTAATAATAGCTACCATTTTTTAAAACTATGTATCGGATACTGTGCTAAGAATTCATTCTCATTTGATGGCAGAGCAACTCTGAAGTGTGGGTATTCCTACTCTCATTTTACAAGTGATGGAACTGAGACATAGTACTAAGTGGCTGAACTTGGATTTGCAGTCTAGACTAACTGTTTTCTTAATCACTGTACCTTACTGCCTCTGAACTACACTGCTCATAACTGTGCACAGTGCTTTAGTTATGGTAGACCATGTTCTTGTTAAGGCTAGGGTAGTAGTTTTTTTGTCCCATTTCCAACCCTGAAATAATGAAGTCTGTTGTTGGCCTTTTTGCTTGAAGGTGCACAGCAAGATGATGACTTTATGAAACATTCTACAGAGATTCCCGGGTCTTGCTTTCTTATGTGTTCAGAGCTTACTGGGCTTAAACTAAATTTAAAGTATTTTCTCCTTGTGCGTTACCTTCGTTTCCTATACCCCAAACCCATCTATCACTTTCTTTCTACCTGCTCACACATCCTCCATTTTTTTTCCCATTGACTTGGATGTTTTACAGTTTTACTTTTGATTCATCATAAACTGCAGATATTTCTCACTTCAAGACCCCATACTGGATGTTTTAAAAATGCTAATCTTGACTGTTACATTGATTTTGGGGGGACTTCAGTCCAGAGACATTATGGTTATCCTTTCTTTCCTAGTCTTTAAACCTGGCTAACTTCAGCAATCATTAGTAGGTTTGTTGATACAATAAAAAAATGAAGGAAAGTCTCCAATTTAATCTGTACCTATAAAGAACAATACATTCCTAAAATGAACTGTTGTAATTATTTTTCTCTATAAATAACAGCACAAAAACCAATACAAGAAACAAAATTAAATTGTCAAATTGATGGTGACAGTGATGTCAGTGTGTATGTTTTGCAGAAATGTTTCCAACTGTTCTTTGTTATCTTGTGACTTATACTAGGATTTTTTTAAGATTGTAAAGCTTCTACAATTACTAGCATGGTCTAGCACCGTCTTATTAGTAGAGCCTTTTTTGTGTATTTTATGTGCATATTCATATTTTGGTCCACACCTAAACTACTAACCATATAAGAGGTTGTTTCTGTCTTTAGTTGGGCACATACCAATAGATGCTGCCTCGGGGAAAATAACAGTTTGGATCCATTCAAAGTCATTTAAAAAGATGGGTGAAGAGAATTCGAGTCTGAAATGAAAACTAATAGCCTACCTTGATATCAATATTAATAATTACTTTTAATCTTCTCTTTGTACATTATGTCTAATATACCAAGCCTGGGTAAGCTTGTATTGTAAACTGGATATTGTTTATTGTCCCTATTTACACAGGCTCAAGTTAGTTAATATGCCAAGATCAGGACACTAGTAAATGGTATTATTGGGATTTCAAACTCAGTTTTCCCTTGACCCCAAAGTTCATGTTTATGTTACGACAGTGTTGGTTAATCGTTTTGCTTTATGGAATAAATCTGTCAGAATATGTAGTAGAACCACATTCATGAATTGTTTTGGTCTGTTAAACCTCAATCAGTTATGTCCTTTTTTTGGAAGTAAGATGTGCTTGTCATTGAAAAGTTGCAAAGGATAGTAATATAAAGCCAATAACAGCAATAAGAACAATTATCTCTAATCCTCTCATTTAAAAGCCATGGCTGTAAGCATTTTCTTCCAGTCTTATATATATATTTTAATTCGTCTTTGATGTAAATGAGATACAATACCTATATATATATAACCTTGTATCCTCATTATTTTGATTTAGCATAACTAGCATTTTTTAAAATGTAATTTATTGAGATATATTCATGCACCGTATAATCCTGACCCTATCCACTGGCTCTGCTAGCTCCTTTTTTTTTTCTTTAATAATTTTATTGACAACATACAATCACAAGCATTCTTTTTTTAAATTTAATTTATTTTGTATTATCAAATCAAAACAACATACAAACATGAACATTCTTAACATACAAACGTTCCATGTATGGTGTATAGTCAGTGCCTCACAATATTATCACATAGTAGTATATTCATCACCGTGATCATCTTTAGAACATTTGCATCACTCCAGAAGAAAGAAATAAAAAGAAAAACTCATACATCCATATCCCTTACCCCTCCATCTCATTGATCACTAGTATTTCCATCTACCCAGTATATGTTAACCTTTGTTCCCCCTATTATTTATTTATTTTTATCCATATTTTTAAATATTTCTCCATACCCTAGATAAAGGGAACATCAGACACAAGCATAACTAGCATTTTAATATGAACATTCTAAACATGATTTTAACTGGTTGCATATTATAAAGTTTTCATTTAATTTGGGGCATGAATGTAGTTTCCAATTTTTCACCATTATAAATAATATTGTGATAAACTGTGACTTTATATAGTTTCCTCAAGCTCTGAATAATTTGAGCATCTAATTTTTAAAAGAAGTCATATTAAAGATATTTTAATGTTAAGTGGAGTGATTTTAGTAATTGAGCAAGTATTGTAACATACGCACTTGCATATGCCTAGAAAGTTTGCATAGAAGTTAACAGAAGCTACCTCTGATGAGAGGAGAGAGTCTGTTACTTTAAATTTGAATTTTTAACAGTAAATGTGTATTGCTTTCTTTCTTTCTTTCTTTCTTTTTTTTTTTTTTTCACATGGGCAGGCACCGGGAATTGAACCCAGGTTTCCAGCATGGCAGGCGAGAATTCTGCCTGCTGAGCCACCATGGCCCACCTGTATATTGCTTTTTAAAAAAAAACTTAATAACCCGTTTGGAAAAATATATAGCTTTCAAAACTAAAACCATTTTTTAGATTTACAGTAGGGCTTATATTTTGTTGCATTTTAAACTTCAGTGCTCTTGTTTTGGAGAAAGTTATCTTTTCTTTGCTTATTTTCATAGTGAGTTTTCATTTCCTTTTTTGTGTGTGTGTTTAGGTCCAAAACACAGATATAAGTCTCAGCTGTGTAAAAATACAGAATGAAGTGGGTTTATGCATGACTGCACTCATTGACAAGTATTACAGGTACAGAGCTATCAAAATTTGACAGCTAATAAAGAAGCTTCAAATGAAGTTGAGGGATGCATGCAGGAAGCATGTTCATGATATATATACCAGACTTGGTGGTCAATTTTCTGGCTGCTATCATGTTTTAACTTACAACTTACTTTTTTTATGATATGGAATATAAACATTTATTTTTTACATAGCTATATTTTGTTGCTTTGCTACTAGTAGCAAAGGTACTGTAGAAGAAACTGATTTGCTGGAAATTTTGAATGGACCTTAAAAAACTGCAGTGTTTACTCGTTTCATTTATTAATGATACTGTTTTCTTTGTCACATGGTTCTAAACATTTTTCCTGTCATAATGAATGGTATTTATGTGCATTTGTGTTCAGATAATACTGTCTAGGCTCTAGCATAGATGAGAGGAGGATGTGAGCTACATGAATAGTTCAGAGAGCAGTAGCCATAACTGCTTCTTTGCCACTAAAAAAATCATATTTGTATAGGCAGGTGTGCCAGTGTGAAAGGATATATGTACCCTAAAAAAGCCATATTTAAACCCTAATCAATCTTGTGGGAGCAAGGGTTTCTTCTAATCCCTATTCAGAACTTGGAATACTTGATTAGGTTATCTCCATGGAGATGTGACTCAATCAGTTGTGGATATTAAAGTTGATTAGATGGAGACATGTCTCCACCCATTCTGCATGGGTCTCTATTACTTTACAGGAAGCATTTAGGAAAGTCTTGAGATTCTGAGAGAACAGAATGATGAGGATGACATAGTCATGAGAAGCAGAGTTCAGCACCCAGAAACCGTTGGAGATGAAAAAGAGTGTCACCAGGGGAGCTTCATGAAGCAAGAGGCCTGGAGAGGAAGCTAGCAGATGATGCCATGTTCACCATGTGCCTTTCCAGATCAGAGAGAATCCCTGAATTTATACAGAATACAAGATTTTCTTCCCTTTCTCTTGAATAATAGCTGTGGCCCCAGGGTAACAAAACAAACTATATTCCAAGGCAGTATACAGAGATGAACTTTGGGTTGAGAACTTAAGATACCTTAGACTTGAATTGGTCCACTGCATTTTACAGTTTATAAAGCACTCTCCTTTTAGTCCTCTTCCCAGTAGCCCTTTAAAATGAATATTTTAAGTTATCACTACCATTTTATAGATAAAGAAACTGAAGTCACAGAGAGGCTAAGTAAATTAGACTTTTCTAAGTAGTGCCATAACTCGAGTAATTTATCTAAGACATATTCTTTCTATCCCATGTTATCTCAGCAGATGTTGCCTGAGGTAATTCTTAGAGTGTAATCAGTATAAGCAAGGGAAAAAAAAAGGAAAGAGCAGGTAACATCTAAGAGATAGGAAAGTAGAATATTAGTAATGGAGAATTTCCAGAAAAGTGGTGGCAGCTTGGGAATGGGAATGGACCTTAACAGAGTCCTGCTGCAGAGAAATGGAGGAATTAAGGAGATGAGGAAATTCTTGGTGACCTTTAAGGGTTAAGCTTTTAGTAGTAATGGGATAGAAGGTTACAGAGAAAAATTTTGCTTTTCTTTGATTTGGGTTTTTTTTTTTTTTTTTTGACTTTTAACTTTTTTTATTGTATAGTATAACATATATACAAAACAAAGAAATAAAAAGCAACAGTTTTCAAAGTACTCTTCAACAAATGCTTACAGGACAGATCTCAGAGTTTGTCATGGGCTACCATATGATCCTCTCATATTTTTCCTTCTAACTGCTCCAGAACAGAGGAGGCTAGAGGGATTAAATATCTTTTTATCATCACAATTGACTTTTTTTCCTTCTTTTTTTTTGTGAAAAATAGCATAAATACAAAAAAGCTATAAATTTCCAAGCACAGCACCACAATTAGTTGCAGAACATATTTCAGAGTTTGACTGTGGGTTACAATTTCACAATTTCAGGTTTTTACTTCTAGCTGCTCTAAAATACTGGAGACTAAAAGAGATAACAATTTAATGATTCAGCATTCATATTCATTTGTTAAGTCCTGTCTTCTATGTATAACTCCACCATCACCTTTGATCTTTCCATAACTCTCTTTAGGGTTGTTTGGGCTATGGCAATTCTTAATTTTTCATATTGGAAGTGTCTGTCACTAATATGGGGTAGGGAGATGGAACTATCTGATGTTCTGGAGAGGCTGGGCCCTCTAGGTTTCAGGATTTATGTGGACCAGGGACCCATCTGGAGGTTGTAGGTTTCTGGAAAGTTACTCTAGTGCATGGATCCCTTGTGGAATCTTATATATTGCCCCAGGTGTTCTTTAAGATTGGCTGGAATGGTCCTGGTTGGGGTTTGGCAGGATATGATAGGCAGCAAGGTCTACCTGAAGCTTGTGTAAGAGCAACCTCCAGGGTAGCCTCACAACTCTATTTGAACTCTTTCTGCCACTGATACTTTATTAATTACACTTCTTTTCCCCCTTTTGGTCAGGATGGAATTGTTGATCCCATGGTGCCAGGTCTGGATTCATCCCTGGGAGTCATCTCCCACGTTGCCAGGGAGACTTTCACCCCTGGATGTCATGTCCCAGGTAGGGGAGGGCAATGATTTCCCTTGCAGAGTTGGGCTTAGAGAGAGTGAGGCTACATCTGAGCAACAACAGAGGTCCTGCAGAAGTAACTCTTAGGCATGCCCGTAGTGAGTTAAAGCTTCTCCACTACCTACATAAACTTCACAAGAGTAAGCCTTATGGTTGAGGGCATGGCCTATTGATTTGGGTGTCCCTAAAGTTTGACACAGTGTCAGGGGATTCCCTGATGGTAAGGTTTAATAGTTCCATAGTCTTTCTCCCCTCCCTCAGGGAACTTTGCCAATACTTTTTGATTATCTGCTTAATATACTCCAGGATGTTTCCAGGCATTACAATAATCTATACAGGACTAAAGGAACTCTTTCTCATTCTGTGCTCACTGTGTTTCAGTTGTTCAAATGAGCTGTACAGGTAGGTTGAATTAGATTATGCACTACAAAATATTTCAGTTCCAGATCAAATAAACCTTTCTTCCCTTGGTCTCAAACAGTATGTGTGGTTCTAAAATGTAGATGCTGTCTTCCTTACCCCTGTGTTCTGAATTACTTTAGCCCAAACCTATTCAGCTTCATTCTTATCTCTAAATATTAGGTTATATAAAACAGAATTTCAAAATCCAGAAATATTAATCACCACTATGGACTTAATGTGTTTGCTCTAAAAGCTTACAATCTAGGCCCTTTTTTTTTGATTTTTGAACTGCCTCTAGAGAGGGTGATCAGAGAAGTCATTTATCCACATTTATTTTGGCTGATAATTAAATACTGATGGGTAACTATTAAAATTATAATTAATATTGTAATATTATAAAATTGCAAGCTCTTAAATGTAGGGGTTGCCTTTTTTTCTGTCTGTATACCCCTCTGAATTTTTTTGCCTGTTATTTAGTCCTCTTGAGGACTTGTTAGGTATATCATTTTAAAGAAAGGAGAAGTAAGAGTCAGAAGACATGGGTTTGACCTTTGCAGTTCCTTCCTCTTTTAAATGAGTGGCCCAGGACTGTTGCATTTCCAAAGTTGTGATAGTACTACTTATGAAATTGTGAATATGCATATATGAAGACTTGGCATCCTATAATCTCTATTGATTTGTAGTGGTATCTTACACAGACACCCTGTCCATAATGACTTTGTCATTTCTATACTTTCCCATTCCACTCTATGGAAACAAATTTTGTTGTCATCTTTTCTTTCCAGCCTGCTCTTTGCTCTTCCTTTTCAGTAATATGTCTTCTGATAGTGTGCCTTTAGGCTTTTTTTTTTTTTTTTAATTTGCATATGGGCAGGAGGCACCAGGGATCGGAGCTCTGCCTGCTGAGCCATGGCAGCCGCCCGCCTTTAGGCTTTTTGTTATCCTGCAAAAAATTTATTTTATTATAAGGTTTTAGGGATAGTTTTATTGTACTTTTGACCTTCTAGATGGAGGGAAATATAGAGATATCACCATATAGAATTAGCATAGGGAGAATTATAAGGAATTTGTAGCTATAATTGCTTATTCATTCATTTGGATTTTAAAAATTAGTCATGATTTAATTCAGGGAGTTTTAACTTCTAAGCAGAGAAAATTGTGATATTGGGTATGTTCAAATTCCTCCCACATAACTGTTGGTACAATTTTTTTTTAATTTTTTAAATTGTGAAATATATATACAAATAAAGAGAAAAAGCAGTAGTTTTCAAAGTACAAACAGCTACAGAACAGATTTCATAATTTGGTATGGATTACCATTCCACAGTTTCAAGTTTTTCCTTCTAGCTGCTCCAAAACACCTGAGGCTGAAAGAAATAGCAATATAGTGATTTAGCACTTCTACTCATTTGTAAAATCCTATCTTCTCTGTTTTTACTTTCCCTTCTCCTTTGATCCTTCTCCCGCTCTATAAGGGTCTTTGGGCTATGCCCTTTCTAACTTTTTCACGTTGAAAAGGGGTGGCAACAATATAGAATGGGGGGATGGAATTAGTTGATGTTCTTGTAGATGCTGGCCTCCCCAAGAACCGTTTGGAGGTAATGGGTTTCAGGAAAGTTTACTTAGCGCATGAAGCTTTTATAGAGTCTCAGAATCCTAAGTATTCTCCAAGGTTAGTAGATGTAATGTTGGTTGGGGGTTGGCAACCCGTGACTATTCGTAGTATCTAGCTGAAGCTTGCAGAGTAGCCTCCAGAATAGCTTCTACTCTATTTGAACCCTCTTAGCTCCTGATAACTTGTTTTGTTACCTTTCTTTTCCACCTTTTGGTCTGGAAGGCATTATTGATCCCACAGTGCAAGGGCCAGGCTCATCCCTGGGTATCATGTCCCATGTCAGGGAGTCTTTTACCCCTGACTATCATGTTCCTCATAGTGGGGATAATGGTTTTCCTTGCAGAGTTGGGTGTTAGCACAGTTTTTAACAAATATTTGACTGGTTTGAATTTTTTTTCTTCTTTTTCTTGCACACTCCCCATCAGAGATACAAATGTAATTTAAGAAAGAGAAAAGTAAAATAAGAGGAAGTTAGCTGATGGTTTTCTAATTTTGTACTGCTTCTAAAGTTGTCTTCATAAGGATGAAAAAAAAAATGTCCTTAGCATGATTGGTCATATCTGGCAAATGTTGAATGAATTCCATCAAGAATTTGCTATGTGACTTTCTGTCCAAGGTCTGTCAGTTAGAGATGCTAGCTTCTCTGAACTTACTTCCCTTGTTTTGAAAACAAGAGTAATTTTCCTGCTTTGACTATGTTAGAAGAGCTGTTGTTAGTATGGGAAAGCAATAAGTGAAGCTAAAGGCATGTGTGAACTATTATTAGGTGTGGCTAGGTATGAGACCCATTTCTGATAAAAGAATAAAGCAATTGCTTTTGAATATATTACAGTAAGTATTGTATATGAGTGAGTTTGAACATCTCAACTGCTTAATAGTATTTTAGTATATAGTATAATAATAGTCTTTTTGCAGTTAATAGACCTATAGTTTGTTCTCGCTATTTCATATAAAAAGTAGTTAGAGTTTTGGGATATCTCTGTTCATTTGATCATCAGTTTTCTAATTGGCTACTGGATTAAAACCTCTGGGGCCTGAGGTTTGGGGTCAGAAAGATACTTTGAGGGTAAAAAATACTTTTAGAGGTGAGTGATTTCCTCTGTAAAATAATAGGGAATACATTGAGTAGATAGCACCTTGTTATTCAAGATGTAATGGAGAGGCTGGAGAGAACTGCCTGAAAATGTAGAGCTGTGTTCCAGTAGCCGTATTTCTTGAGGATGATTGAATAATGATATAGCTTTCACAATGTGACTATGTGATTGTGAAAACCTTGTGTCTGATGCTCCTTTTATCTACCTTGTCAACAAACGAGTAGAACATATGGAATAAAAATAAATAATAGGGGGAACAAATAAAAATAGGGAATAAAATTAAGAATAGAGAAGAACAAACTCAAATGTAGGCTCAGGGCAGTTCCAGCAGATTTTGGTATGTTTTTTTTGTTGTTGTTTGTTTGTTTTTAATTTGCATATGGGCAGGAGGCACCAGGGATCGAACTCCAGACCTCCAGCACGGCAGGTCGGAGCTCTCCCTGCTGAGACACGGCAGCCACCCAGATTTTGGTATGTTATACTTTCTTTGTTTAAGAAACTTTAGTCTGGAGAATTGAAGCTTTTTAAAGATAAAAATGGATAGAGTGCTTCTTTTGAATTCCCTTATTTATTGACCAGTATCTCCATTTTCTGTCTTATAGAAACAAATTGCATGCATCTTAAATGGGTACTTGTGGGTTTTAATTTTTATTCTTAAAGTTGAAACAATTTTTGTATCCTTCTTGATTACTGTAAAGATTCAGCTAGATGATTTTTTTTTTTTGAAAGATGATGTGCTGGTTTGAAAGGATGTATGTACCCTAGAAAAGCCGTGTTTTAATCCTAATCCCATTTTGTAAAGGCAGCCATTTCTTCTAATCCCTATTCAGGATTTGAAACTGTAATTAGATCATCTCCCTGGAAATGTGAGTCAATCAAGAGTGGTTGTTAAAGTGGATTAGATAGAGACTCTCCACCCATTTGGGTGGGTGTTGGGAATGCAACACACCAGAGATGGATTGGCTTTTAGTAAAAGGGGATTAATTTTGTTAGTTCTTCAGAGGAAAGGCAGCTAACTTTCAGTTGAGATTCTTTCTTACGTGGGAAGGCACAGGGTGATCTCTGCTGGCCTTCTCTCCAGGCCTCTGGGTTCCAACAGCTTTCCCCAGGATGATTCCTTTCTGCATCTCCAAAGGCCTGGGCTGAGCTGCGAGTACTGAGATGAGGTATGCTGAGCTGCTTGGGCTGTATTACATTGCGCTATCTCAAGCACCAGCCAATTAAGTCAAATGTCATTCATTGCAGCAGGCCCGCATCCTAGCTGACTGCAGATGTAATCAGCAACAGATGAGGTTCACATGCCATTGGCTCATGTCCACATCAGATCTAGGCACCTTCACCTGCTCAAGTTGACAACTGAATCTAACTACCACAATGGAAATCCTATAAAGGAGGAAACATTTTGGAGAAAGCTGGAAATTCAGAGAGAGCAGAGAACACCACAGCACCACAAAGCAGAGAGTCCACCAGCCAGCGACTTTTTGCCTCTTACTTTTGAAGGTCCCTTAACCTTCTAACACAAGTCTCCCTGGGAGATTAGAACTGGGAATATCCAGCCTTTCTAGGGGTGTCCATTCCCTGTGTCTTCAATTGGATAGCATATCAGAACAAGTGAAAACTATTCCAGAGATACTGTTAGCAAGAGAGTGGTTTTGCTAGCTATGCCATGTTACTATGTGGTATAATGTTTCATTGGTTGAATATACCATAACTGCTTATTTGCTATTATTGCACATTAAGTTCTTTGTAATTTTCTAGATTTTCAGTAATCCATAGTTCTGGTATTTCCTTTGGACAGATTAATAGAAATATAATTTTTAAGGATATAGCATTTTAAAAACATTTATATTATAGAATTTTTAAATATATGAAAGTAACCGACTCTATATTATAGTCAACCTCCAAATATCCATGACCCAGTTTTTATTTTTAACTTTTTTTTTAATAGTATAACATATATACAAAGCAGAGAAATAAGAAAGCCATAGTTTTCAAAGCACTCTTCAACAAGTAGTTATAGGACAGATCCCAGAGTTTGTCATGGGCTACCATACGATCCTGTCATATTTTTCATTCTCGCTGTTCCAGAATATAGGAGGCTAGAGGCTTTCAATATTTTTTTTTATCATCACAATCGGCTTTTTTTGTGTGTGAAAAATAACGTATATACAAAAAAGCTATAAATTTCCAAGCGTAGCACCACAGTTAGTTGTAGAACATATTTCAGAGTTTGACTTGGGTTCCAAGTTTACAATTTCAGTATTTTACAGCAGCTAGAATTAAAAATCTAGAGACTAAAGGAGATACCAATTTAATGATGCAGCATCATATTCATTTGTTAAATCCTATCTTCTCTGAATAACTCCACCATCATCTTTGATCTTTTATCCCTCTCTTTAGGAGTATTTGGGCTATGGCAGTTCTAAATGTTTGCTATTGGAAGGGTCTGACACTGATATGGGGTAGGGTGATGGGAACTATCTGATGTTCTGGAGAGGCTGTGCTAGGTTTCAGAACTTATCTGGACCAGGCACCCATTTGGAGGTTGTGGTTCTCTGGAAAGTTACTCTAGTGTATGGAACCTGTGCTGATTTGAAAGGATGTATGTACCCTAGAAAAGACATGTCTTTTTTTTTTAAATTTATTTTATTAAATGTACCAACATACAAACACAAACATTCTCACCATATGATCTTACCATACTACATATATTATCAGTAATTCACAATATCATCACATAGTTGTATATTCATCATCATGATCATTTCTTAGAACATTTGCATCAATTCAGAAAAAGAAAGAAAAACACAAAGAAAAAAATTCATACATACCCCTCCCTTTCATTGATAACTGGCATTTCAATCTACTAAATTTATTTTAACATTTGTTCCCCCTATTATTTATTTATTTTTAATCCATATGTTTTACTCATCTGTCCATAAGGTAGATAAAAGAAGCATCAGACACAAGGTTTTCACAATCACATGGTTGCATTGCAAAAGCTTTATCATTATACAATCATCTTCAAGAAACATGGCTACTTGAACACAGCTCTACATTTTCAGACAGTTCCCTCCAGCCTCTCTGTTACACCTTAACTAAAAAGGTGATATCAGTTTAATGGGTAAGAATAACCTCCAGGATAACCTCTCAACTCTGGAATCTCTCCACCATTGACACTTTATTTTGTCTCATTTTTCTCTTCCGCCTTTCAGCCGAGAAGATTTTCTCAATCTCTTGGTGCTGAGTCCCAGCTCATTCTAGGATTTCTGTCCCACGTTGCCAGGAAGGTCCACACCCCTGGGATTCATGTCCCACATAGAGAGGGGGAGGGCAGTGTGTTTGCTTGTCGTGTTGGAAAAGCCATGTTTTAATCCTAATTCCATTTTGTAAAGGCAGCTGTTTCTTCTATTCCCTATTCAGTACTGTATGTTTGAATCTGTAATTAGATCATCTCCCTAGAGATGTGACTCAATCAAGAGTAGTTGTTAAACTGGATTAGGTGGAGATGTGTCTCCACCCATTTGAGTGGGTCTTGATTAGTTTACTGGAATCCTATAAAAGGGGAAACATTTTGGAGAAAGCAGGAGCTTCTGAGAGAGCAGAGTGACATAGCCATAAGAAGCAGAGTCCATTAGCCAGCGACCTTTGGAGATGAAGAAGGAAAATGCTTCCCAGGGAGCTTCGTGAAAGGAAGCCAGGAGAGAAAGCTAGCAGATGATGCCGTGTTCGCTACATGCCTTTACAGATGAGAGAGAAACCTTGACCCTGTTCACCATGTGCCTTCTCACTTGAGAGAGAGACTCTGAACTTCATCAGCCTTCTTGAATCAAGGTATCTTTCCCTGGATACCTTAGATTGGACATTTCTATAGACTTGTTTTAACTGGGACATTTTCTCGGCCTTAGAACTGTAAACTAGCCACTTATTAAATTCCTCTTTTTAAAAGCCATCCTGTTTCTGGTATACTGTATTTCAGCAGCTAGCAAGCTAGAACAGAGCCCTAGTAGAATCTTATATATTGTCCTAGGTGTTCTTTAGGATTGGCTGGAATGGTTCTGGTTGGGGTTTGGCGGGTTATGATAGATAGCAAGCTCTAACTGAAGCTTGCATAAGAGCAACCTCCAGAGTAGCCTCTTGACTCTATTTGAACTCTCTCTACCCCTGAAACTTTATTAATTATACTTCATCTCGTTTTGGTCAGGATGGAATTGTTGATCCCATGCTCCCAGATTCATAGATTCATCCGTGGAAGTCATCTCCCACGTCAATAGGGAGACTTGCACCCCTGGATGCATGATGAAATTTTAGTATTTTTTAACAGTTGGCCAGTCTTGTTTCATTTATATCCCCATTTACTTTTTTTTCTTAATAAATATTTTTATTTTGAAATAATTTTTGATTTGTAGAAAGGTTACAAAGATAATACAGAGTTCCTATATATCCTTCACCCAGCTTCCCCCAGTGTTAATATTTTTCATTCATTACCATGAACTAAGAAGTCACAACTGGTGTATTACTACTAACTAACCTCCAGATTTTATTTCACCATTTTCCACTTAATGTCCTTTTTCTACCACAGGATCTCATCCAAAATAACACACTGCATTTAGGCATCCGGTCTACTGAGTCCCCTCTTGTCGGTGACATTTTCAGTTTCCTTGAAGTTCTGTGGAGTACTAGTCAGATACTTGATAGAGTGCCCCTCAGTTTGAGTTTGTCTGAAGATTTTTCTCATCATTAGACTGGAGTTGTGGGTTTTGGGGAAAGAATTCCACAGAGGTGAAGTGCCCATCTCATCACAGCATGTCAGGTTACATGATATCAACATGACTGATACCAGTGAATATATCATTAATATATAATAATGACTAATGAAGCTTACTTTAATCATTTGCTTAAGGGTGTGTTGGTTAACTTGCTCCACCCTAAAGTTACCTTCCCTCTCTGTATTCTTTGGAAGAGAGCAACTAAGTCCAACTCACAGTCAAAGGAGTGGGGAGTATTAGGCTTCACCTCCTAGAGGGGAGGGAATATCTGCCTATGGTATTTGGAATTCTGTAAAGAAAATTTGTCCTTTTTTCCCAACACCTCTTCCTCTTGTCCCTGCTCTGTTGGATTGATTTAAAGCAAATCTCAGGTAAGATAATTTGGATATGAACATTTTTCTAGGGCTTGATATATATTGCCAAATTGTGTACCAGAAGGGTTGTGGCAGTTTAGTTGTAGGACCAGCAGTTAATGACCAAACTCTCATTGTGTTTCTTTTCTTTTTTGTTTTTAGGTGAAAGTTCACATTTTAATTTACATTTATTTGATGACTTAGTTAAGGTGAACTTTTTTCACGTTTGTTAGTTTGTTGCCTTTTTTGGGAATTGTCTTTTCCCTATGGCTTTACTGTTTCAAAAAGGTTTTTGGACATTCTTGGCTATTTTAACTCTTCTGTCTTTTATAGACTGACGAGATTTAAGTATTTTACTTATTTGTCTTTAATTTTTATGAATCTTCAGGGTTTTGTTGTTTTTTTTTTTCAGATCTCCTCGCCACATTTCTTAGTCTTTTGTGTTCTTTGACAATTTTTTCCTGCCTCCAACACATTTACCTATGGTAAGCAATTGCTAGCCATTGTAAAAGCAAGAAGGTAACAGCTCAGGCCATTTTGGGTAAAAAATTATGTAATGGCACTTCCATTCCAATTTAGTGTGAAAATTATATTATGTTTTAATCTAAGATATAATTGGATTATTTTCTTTAAAAATTCCTGACTGATTTGCCCAAGAATTTTATGTTAAAATCACTTAAAAATATTTCACGATGTTGTCTGACAAAAATAACTAACCCATGTGAAACCTGTGTTCACGTTTTATTGTATTTGGGGAATTTTTATCATCTCTAAGTAATTGTAAAATACCTTGTTTAAAAACAAAAACAAAAATACCTTATTTTAAGAAAATGTAGAATGTAGTAGGAATATGTTGAGCTCTCACACATAACCACTTTTCCCCTTAAACCATTAGTGGCTTAGAGCGCAGTTTTCCTTTTTCCTTATTATGTGAGTCCTCAAACCTTATGGCAACAAAACTATCTCTAAAATAAAAGAGCTGAAGTAGAATTGTCAAAAAAAAAAACCCAAGGTTTACCCTTACTCCTCAAACATGACTCTGGAAGAAATCAGTATGTTAAAACATAAAAAAAAAATGAAAATACTCCCAAATAATTCATATTATAACTGGATGTTATTTTCAGTTCCTGTGTTGAAATTTTAGATCTATTATATTTTTCTATGGTTTGCAGTTGTATTAACTCTTCAGTTAACAGTCTTAAAGATAAATATTTAAATAGAAATACATAAAAATTCATCCTTATTTATCTGGTTTGAGAGTCACCTAGAAGGAAGGGAAACAAATATACAATAAAAATATTCTCAGTCTTAAAATGAGAAGAAAAATTGAATACTATTATCACTAGTTTACACAATACTTAATATGGTATCAGGGATTAATAGCTAGTAATATAAAGAGCACCTAAAATCAATAAGACAAAAAGAGTTTGAAAAAGAGGAAATATCAATGCCAATAAACATTTTTAAAAAATGTTCCACTTCATTAGAATTGGGAAATAAAAACAAAATATACTTTGGGGGCCTGAAATTATGGCAAAAATATAAAAATTGATTATATACATTTATTATTGTACTGTTAGTAATAGTAATGATATTCTGTGTAATTACTGTATAATTAATATGTACTATATCCTATACATGGAGTTAAAATTGGTACAAAGATTTTTTGTGCATATGGGCACAAAGATATTTATTGCGTCATTATATTAGCAAAAAAATTGGAAAGAGCCTAAGTATTCTCTGGTAGAGGAATGCTTAAATTGTACATATTTGGGAGTATTACGTTGTCATTAAAAAGAATGAAGTAAAGTTTTTAAATTGAAGTGAAAAGGTATCCAAGCCTTATATTTATTTAACAAAACAAATTGCCAGACATGTACAATATGGTCTTATAAAATGCATCAAAATGATAAATGTGTCTATATATTCATAAGGATGTAAATGCATATAAAAAGACCTGGGAATATTCACACCAAAGTGTTATCTGTGGTACCTCTGGAGAAAAGGGGAAGAATTGGGGAGTGATGTGTGGGAATGTTTGCGTTTTACTCTATGTATTGTGTATGAATTTTATTTTTGGTATGTAAGAATTTGTGTATTTCCATTTACTATTTTAAAATAATACATAAGAATGTAAAAGTCAATGTAGTTGGACTACTGAATATCAATAGGAAAAAGTATGAGTATAATAGTGTGAAATACCATTGAGAAAGCATGTGCTGCTGTTTTATATTTAGATAGTGATAATAGTTTTTTCAGTGTGTTATTTACATTTTCATGACTTAGAACTTTTGTGACCTATTGCACATTTTTGAGAAACCAATTATGAAGCTGGTTTCCTCAAGGATCAAGCCCATAACTTTGGTATTATTTAGCATTTTCTCCTAATGCCACAGTTCATGGCTCCCAATCCTGGTCCCAGGCTGAGAACCTAGCTGCTAAACAAAAACAAAAACCCTAGAAAATACTTTAGTTTTCAGTGAGTTCCATAGAGGCTCTGATGTGGAGCCAGGTCAAGACCCACTGAAACCAACTAATCTGATAAAAAATATATAACACTTAAATTTATTTATTTAATTAATTTATTTAATTTTTATTTTCTCCAGAGGCACCACAGATAACACTTTGGTGTGAATATTCCCAGGTCTTTTTATATGCATTTATATCCTTATAAATGTATAGACACATTTATCATTTTGATGCATTTTATAAGACCATATTTTACATGTCTGGCAGTTTGTTTTGTAAAATAAATACAAGTGTTAGTCATATATTTATTTATATATATATATAATATATATATAACAAAATATATAATTTTGTTATTACTGTTTGTACCAACAGTGTTTGGCCAACTTATGAGTCACTTTTCAGAAGTCTATTTCCCAAGGAATCATACTATATTTAACCATGTAGCTCCAGAGTATAAATCTAGAAAACACATTGTAGTGCAACTACAATATCTACTTTTTTTTTTTTCTTTTTAACCTTTTCCACAGTTGTAAGTTGGCAATTAAATTTGACTCCTCATAGGTGAAGTAAGGTAAGTTAAACCCACCCAGCATGATCTGGAGTGCTTAAGGTCTAATGCAGATGATGATTAAAAGCATTGGAAAATTCCCTTAGCATATATAGAAACCAGATGACTGAACTGATATTACTTCCAAACTCTATCAGGAAAGGTTTTGCTAGTTGTAGTGTAGAGGAAGGAGCTATGAGATGGAAGGACTTGTTTTTGTCTTTTGAACATGTAGAGTGCATTATTTTACCATTTTTCTTTGCTAAATATTGTTTCAGAGTGGATGGTGTGAAAGCTTCAGATATGTATAATTGTTTTGCCTTTCATGCCATGTAAAAAGTAACTTGTAAGCTGTTTGTTGCTTAATTTATATCTAAAGTCTATTTCATGACCAGTCTTATTTCATCTTTGCTTGTTATACCCATATCTACCACCCTTCCCTCCCCTGGATTATTTTATTCAAATTTAGACATCAGTGATATATAGAGGAGGTGAACAACTCTATGATAGGAAAGGCAAGGCATTTATTTTAGTTTGTACGCTGCCAGAATGCAATATACCAGAAATGGAATGGCTTTTAAAAAGGGAATTTATTAAGTTGCAAGTTTACAGTTCTAAGGCCATAAAAATGTCCAAATTAAGCATCCAGAGAAAGATACCTTAACTCCAAAGAAAGGGCTGATGAAGTTCAGGGTTTCTCTCAGCTGGGAGGGCACATGGCTACCTCTGCTAGCTTTCTGTCATTTCATAAGTCTCCCCAGGGGCATTTGCCTTCTGCATCTCCAAAGGTCTCTGGCTGTGTGGGCTCTGTTGGCTCTATCAGCTCTGAAGCTTTTTCCAAAATAGTTCCCTCTTAAAGGGAACCCCACCTTGAAGGAGTGGAGATACATCTCCATGGAAACCATCTAATCAAAAGTCATCACCCACAGTTGGGTGGGCCATATCTCCATGGAAACAATAAATAGGATCCCACCTAGCAATATTGAATGAGGATTAAAGAGCATGGCTTTTCTGGTGTACATGACAGTTTTAAACCAGCTCAGCATTGTTTTAAATTGCTTTCTATCAAAGGCCTTGTGATGATTACGTTCATCTGTCAACCTGGCTATGTTAGGGCATGTAGTTGTTTGGTCAAGCAAGCACTAGGTTGATTGTTATTGTAATGATATTTCATGGATTTCAATTATCAGTTGTTGCATCCATGATTGATGACATTTGCCATAAACAAAGATTACCTTCAGCAATGGGGAAAGTGTGATCCAATCAGTTGAAGGCTTTAAAGGGAGAAGTGATGATTTCTAGCTCTGCTTCAGCCAGCCACCTTCTCCTGGGGAATTTATCTAAACCTTCATTAGAGTTCCCAGCTTGCAGCCTATCCAACAGACTTCAGATTTGCCAGTCTTCACAGCTGTGTGAGCCAATTCCTATAAAAATGTTGTAGTACTTAACATATATATTTATCTCCTGTTCTGTTTCCTTGGAGAACCCTTACTAATAATACTAATAATATAGATTGATATTGAGAGTGGTTCTTGAGAAACAGAATCTTAAGGATGAAATTTCTGAGTTGCTTCTGGGGGTTTTGAAATAGTTTCTCTAATGTGATTAGATTCAGAGGGACCAGTGATTATTTTCAATGACCAAGATGGCACTGATAGTCCATGGTGTGAATTGGTAATAGAGATACATGAAATGTCACCATTGAATACTGCTATTCAAATGCTGATTAGGATTCAATTGTTTTTTCATTATTTAGAGAACACTGTATTAGATTCTGTAATCAAACCAATGTAGATAAGACCTTAATGTTTAATACAGTGCATTACCCCTCTATGAATGGAAAAAAAAATTTGTTTGTTTCTAAATCAATATGGATTTTAATTTCTGTAGAATGCCAGCTCAACACAGTGCAACTGAAATACTTTTTACAAAGTTGACAGCACAACTAAAGTTTCAGAAAATTCAGTTCTTTTTATATTTGTGTAAAAAGACCAGTAGCAGTATGTTATATGTCAATAGCAGGAACAGCTTTTCCAGGTTCTGCAGTCATCTGAACAAAGTTATGGTACCTGCTGAAAAAGTAGAATTAAGACTCAATTTGAAAAAAAAACCATAAGGCTCTGGGTGACAATATATTTGATATCTGTAGAGTTTTGTGAAGTTAAAAAGTATAGGGATAGTGGCTGCTTGTTCCTAAGTTTGGCAGATACACTTGTTAAAGGGATTGAGTGCAAAGCTTCAAATTCCCATCTTAAGCACTGTATGAAGGGCATGAAAGTTTCTTTGTGTGCTTTGAAAGAAGCTCTGGTTCTGAGAACCAGACATAGAGTCTCACTGTGTGAGTGTCTGAATTACAACATAAATTAAATTCCCAACCTTGCAGGGTGTCTGCTTTTAGTGCCTGGAAAGAAGCTCTGGTTCTGAAAACCAGACGTAGAATCTCACGGTACGAGTGTGTGAATTACAACATGAATTAAATCCACAGCCTTGCAGTGTGTCTGCTTTTAAAGTGAGGGCTTGATTGGAAAGAAATGAGGTCCTGAAAATTGGAGTATGGACAGATGGGATGATGATGACAGTGAGCACATTGAAACCCTAGATTTTGCAGAGTTTTTGTCAGTTAAACTTGTAACAGTCTGATCTAGGGAATAAACTGTTCAGCCTCCACTTGAAGAAATTAACCCTGCTGTGCCTTATAAACCTGTAACTGCTTCCCTCATACTTCTGTCTGAAGAGATTAATCCTGTTGCACCAGATGAAACTCCAATGGAATACCCCGAAGTAGTTGGCTTATAAGACACTGCCATTTCCTCTCATAACCTACCCCCACCATCCCATTTTCTTCCAAACCTATAACTAAACTGAAACCCCAACAGACCTTGAAATATGAAATACAAAGTGCGACAGAAGAGGAGGTGTCGTACACTCCAAAAGAACAACATGATTTATCCAATTTATATAGACAGAAGACAGGGGAATCTGTGTGGGGACAGAGACTAAGTAAGAAGGATAACAATGGAAGGAATGTAAAGTTGTATCAAGCTGAATTCATTGAGCCTGCCCACACAGCAGAGATTCTGGACTCACTATTATAGTTTGAGGAGTTAAAAAGGGCTCCAACATTTAGTTCGGGTGATTGGTTGAAGCATTGACCAAAGGGGTTTGCGTTGCCTGCAGGTAAAATTCCAGAACTATAGATGAGGAGATCCAAAGGCTTAGAGAGATTGGAAGGTGTGCCAGTTTGAAGGTAATATGTACCCCAGAAAAGCCATGTTTTAGTTCTGATCGAATTTGTGGGAGCAGCCCTTTCTTTTAATCCTGACTCAATACTTACCGTAGGTTGGAAACTTTCAATTAGATTATCTCCATGGAGATGTAACACACCCAATTGTGGGTATCACCTTTTGATTAGATAGAGATGTGACTTCACCCATTTCAGGTGGGTCTTGATTAGTTTACTGGAATCCTCTAAAAGAGGAAACATTTTGGAGAATGACGGAAACTGACAGAGCAGACAGAAACTTCAGAGTAGAGCTCACAGGCAGAGAACAGAGAGTCATGGCATCCTGAATGTGCCTGATCAAAAAGTTGGCCTTTGTTGAGTGAAGGTAACCTCTTGTTGGTGCCTTAACTTGAACACTTTCACCTCCTTAGAATTGTAAACTTGTAATTTATTAAATTCCCTTTAAAAAGTGGTTCAATTTTTAGCATCTCACATTCCGGCAGCTTGCACACTAACACAGAAGGTTAGGGTGGCTTTATCATGTAAGACCTACTCACCCATCTCAGGAATGTCCAGAGGACGCACTGTTTGGAATAAGGAAGGAGCAGCTCTATCATCCCTGAAGGACTCTGCAGTTGTTCACTGTAGGTCAGATATTACTGTGGGAACTGCTGCCACTAACCTGAAATCCTTAGAAACAGGAGGATGGGGTCCCAGGTTGGCAGGAATCGAGTGGCATTACTCAATATAGACAAGGTGGGCGTGGCTACCATAATGGATGATAGAGTCAAAGCAATAATCAGAAGAGTTGAACTTGCAGTTACTTATTGCTTTGGCTGTTTGATTGTGGGCTACCTCGAAATGAAATAGATGGACACGTTACTCAGTTCTTACTTGATCTATATAAGCAGAAGACTTCTAAGTCAAGTGAACAGAAGTCTAACTTGATTCACAAAAACAGAGTTCCAGACCCTCGGTCACTTCCAGTCTTGAGACAGTTAATAGACTAAAACTCCTTAAATGAAAGGGCGGCTGGGTCCGCTAGTGGAAGGACTGCCACGCTACCAAAAATATGGATTGTTAATCTTCTTCTCAGCCTTCCCCATAGGGATCTACAGCCTTTTAACAAGGTGACAGTGCATTAGGGAAAAGGAAATGATCATATATTTTGAGAATTATTAGACATTGGTGTGGAACTGACAATAATTCCAAGAGACCCAAAATATCACTGTGATCCTAGTAAAGCTTATGAAGTCAGATGATCAAAGGAGTTTTAGCTTAAATCTTTCTCACAGTGAGTCTGGTTAGTTCTTGACATGTTCTGTGGTTATTTCTCCAGTTCTGAAATGTGTAATTGGAATACTGGAATGTATAATTGGAATAGAGATGCTCAGCAATTGGCAGAATCCTCACACTGGTTCCCTGACTTGAGGAGTGTGGGCTGATATGGTAGTGAGTCCATAATAGAAATAGAAGTCATTAGAACAGCCTCTACCTAGCAAAATAGTAAATCAGAAGCAATATCACTTTCCTGGAGGGATTGCAGAGATTAGTGCTACCCTCTAGGACTGTATCCCCATTCAAATCTACTGTTTGGCCTGTGCAGGAAGCATTTGGATCTTGGAGGACAATAGTGAATTATTGTAAACTTAACCTGGTGGTAACTCCAGTTACACCTACTGTTCTAGATAGCTATTGCTTAAGCAAATCAACATATCCCCTGCATCTTGGTATGTGGCTACTGATCTGGCAAATGCTTTTTTTCTCAGTACCTCTTATTAAAGACCACTAGAAACAATTTGATTTCAGCTGATAAGACCAGCAAATACTTCCACTGTCCTGCCTCAGGAATATATCAACTCTCCAGTCCTATGTCATAATCTAGTCTGCAGGGACCTTGATTGTCTCTCCCACCTATTAAGACATCACATTGGTCCATAATACAGATGATGTCATACTGATTGGTCCCTATGAGCAGGAAGTAACAACATCTCTACTTATTGGTCAGAGGGTGGGAGATAAATCCAACAAAAATTAACTTCCACCTCACTGAAATTTCTAGGCATCCGGTGGTGTGGGACAGGTCAAGAATATCCCTTCTTAGGTGAAGGATAGCTGTTTGCCTCTGTCCTCTCCTGTATCCCAAAAAGAGGCCCAATGCCTACTTGGCCTCTTTGGATTTTGAAGACAACATAGTGTTCACTTGAGTGTGCTACTCTGACCCATTTACCTAGTGACCCCAAAACCTTCTAGTTTTGAATGGGGACTAGAACAAGAGGTTCTGTGACATGTGCAAGCTGTTCTGCTGCTTGGGCCATATCATCCAGCAGGTTCAATGGTACTGGAATTTTTTTTTTTTTACATGGGTAGGCACCAGGAATCGAACCCGGGTCCTCTGGCATTGCAGGCAAGCATTCCTGCCTGCTGAGCCACTGTGGCCCACCCGGCACTGGAATTTTTAGTGGCATATAGCCTTTTTGTAGCCTTTGTTAGGCCCCTATGGGAGAATTACAGTGCAGACCCTTAGGATTTGGTAGCAAAACGCTGCCATTCTCTGTAGATAACTACTGTCCTTTTGAGACAGCTTTTGGACAGCTTGGTAGAGGCTGAACACTTAACCATAGGCCACCAAGTTATCATGAGATTTGAGTTGCCTATTATGAATTGGTTGATGTCTCACCCACCAAACCATAAAGCTGGGCTTGTACAGCAGTACTCCATTATCAAATGGAAGTGGTATATAAAGATTTAGGGTCCTGTGGGTCCTGAAATCAGAAGTAAGGTACACAACGAAATGATCTAAGTGTCCATGTCCCCCATTTATGCTCTATTACCTTCTCTTTCTCAGCCTGCATGTGTAGCCTCTTGGGTAGTTAGTTACTTTACCATCAGGTGACTGAGGAATAGAAGACTTGGGCCTGGATTATAAACACTGTTGTACCATATACAGGTACCACCTGAAAGTGGACAGCTGCAGGATTACAGCCTCTTTCTAGGACATCCCTGAAGGACAGATGTGAAGGGAAATCTTCCCAGTAGGCAGAACTTCAAGCAGTGCACCTGATTGTTCCTTTGGCGTAGGAAAGGAAATGGCCAGATGTCTATTTGTATGTTGATTCATGGGCTGTTAACAGTGGTTTTGCTGGATGGTCAAGGTCTTGAACATGATTGAAAAATTCGTGACAAAGGTCTGGGGATGAAATATCTTTCTGAGTGGGCAAAAGACGTGAATATTCATGTCCCATTTGAATGCTTACCAGAGGGTGATTTCAGCAGAGGAAGGTTTTAATCAAATGCATAAGAAGACCCATTCTGTGGATACAGGTCATCTTTTCCCAGTCACTTCTGTCATTGCCCAGTGGTTCATGAACAAAGTGGGCATGGTGGTAGGAATGGAGGTTATGCATAGGCTCAGCAACATAGACTTCCACTCACCCAGGCTGACCCGGCTATAGCTGCTGCTGAGTGTCCAAGTCTGTCACAGCAGACACCAACACTCAGTCCCAAATATGACACCATTCCCTGATGTGTTCATCTTGCTACCTGGTGGCAGGTTGATCACTTTGGACCACTTACATCACGGAAGTGGCAGCATATTGTTATAACTGGAATAGGCACATAATTCCAGATCCCGATTTGTCTTCCCTGCCCACTGTGCTTCTGCCAAATCTATAATCAGTGTACATAAAGAATGCCTTATCCAAAGTCGAGGTATTCCACACAGCATTGCCTCTGATCAAAGAGTAACAAATGAAGTACAGGAATGGGTACATGTTCATGAAATTCACTGGTCTTACCATGTTGCCCATCTTCTTGAAGCAGCTGGTGGAATGGTACAATGGCCTTTTGAAGACTCAGTTACAGTGCCAGCTGAATGACAGTACTTTGCAGACTGGGACAGTGTTCTCCTGGAGGCTGTATATACTCTGTTCCAATATCCAGGAATTAAGGGGTAGAAATGGGAGGGGCGCCACTCACTATCACCCCTTGTGATCTACTAGAAAAATTTTTGCTTCCTGTGTTTAAACCCTATGGTCTACTGGTCTACGGGTTTTTTCATTTTTTTTAAACTTTTTTTTTTATTGTTAATATAACACACATACAAAGCAAAGAAAGAAAAAAGCAATAGTTTTCAAAGTCAATTGTGATGATATAAATATTTATTCCTTCTAGCCTCCAGCGTTCTGGAGCAGCTAGAATTAAAAATCGGAGATGATGCTATGGTAGCCCATGACAAACTCTGAGATCTGTCCTGTAACTACTTGTTGAAGAGTAGTCTACAGGTTTTAGTTCCAGGAGGAGGAATGCTTCTACCTGGAGATAGAACAGTCATCCATTGAACTGGAACTTAAGACTGCCACTTGGCTACTTTTTGTTCCTCTTGCTTCTGAATCAACAGGCAAAGAAGGAAATTACTCTACTGTCTGTGGTGACTATCAAGGGAAAATAGGACTGCAGACTATACAAGGGAGATAAGAGTATGCCTAGAATGCAGGAGATCCCCAAGGGCATCTCTTAGTACTACCATGCCCTGTGATTAAAGTCAATGGAAAAGGAGCTACTAATGGCCCAGAACCTTCTAGAATGAAGGTTTGAGTCACCTTAGCAGATAAACATATGACCAGCAGAGGTGCTTGCTAAGGGTCAAGGGAATATGATGAGTAGTGGAAGAAAGTAGTCATAAATATTAGCTACCACCACATGACCAGTTACAGAAACAGAGACTGTGATGGTTTTGAGTATTCCTTGTTTTGTTAGGAATATATTTGAATATATACATGAAACAGATATTTCTGTTTTCTTCCCTCTCTTACCCTCTTATCATACAACATTAGTTGTATTAACTTTATGTCATACCCTTTAAGTTACATGGTATCACGTTTAAAAGTATTTACAAGGACTTGCATCTTCTTCTGGGGAAAGGGATAGTGTATTTCTGGTTGGATGCAGGACAGTTGAATTATTTTGGGTGAAAATATGCTTATTGTTTAGAGATTAAGTACAGTTATGTGGTTGTAGCTCATTTTTATGACTTTCAGTTCCTCCATCAGACCATACTCATACTCACTGCTAAGGCCTTTAAACTGCTTTTCCCTTTGTTTCTAAAATGCCCTGCAACCACCAAACCCATCATTCTCCACATTCACCTTGCCCTAGTGTATTTCAACTCATTTTTCACTCAATGCTTCTTCAGTAAGGTCTTATCTGGCCATTCATTTTGAGAAGAGTGGTGGCGAACTGTTGTGGAGCCACTGCAGTTACTGTTTACCAGGTGGAAGTGCATCTTTGGGTCTGGCCAAGGCACAGCAGCTCTCCCAGGAGCAGGGCACCAACCTGATCGGGCACACCAAAATCGTGACCAAGTTCTCTTTTGGCATCAGTATGTTTTTTTGTTGTTGTTATCTGTTTTTTTGTATGCTGTATGGCAGGATCACATTTCATTCCTTTTCACATGTGAGTATCCCGTTATTGCAGCACAACTTGTTTAATTTTTTGTTGGTTTCTTTGTTTGTTTGGGAAGTGCATGGGCCTGGAATTGAACCAGGGTCTCCCGCATGGCAGGCAAGAATTCTACCACTGAACTACCCTCGTGCCCCAATAGCATCTCATACCAGCACGAAACTTTTACTTAAGTGCACAAATATGGATTCACCTTGCTTATAATGCTTATAACTATTGATTCTGAGCTCATAAAATACCTAAATAATGTATTTTTTTAGATAATGTGGTGGAATATCTAAAAAAATATTCCACTAAATAATGTGGTGGAATAATTAAAAGACTGGTTATGCAAGTGTTTGGTTCAAAGCTTGTATTCATCTCAAATATTGAAAATAGTAAAGTCCTTGAAAGATGGCAGTTTGATATTAAGTGTGACAAGACTGCAAATGATGAGAGTTTTACCCAGAGAAAAGTCTCAGACACCTATCCAAGAGAAATTTGTTCAGTGATCAGATCACAGCTGCAGTAACATTTCTGCCACTATTGGAAATTTCTCATTTGTTTAAGTTACAACAATTTTTCCAAAGATTTGGTTGTACCTGTAAAACGGGAAGAGTCAGGACCACAGTTCGTTACCAACTTCGAGAAAGTATGTCTTCCTTCATTTACTACTACAATTCACAGAATAAATAAATAGCATGGTGGCTTACAAAATTCCTGTCAATGACTGAGGGATGAGAGGAGAAAAACAATGTAATTCTCAAATGTGGTTTTCCTGAAACTAAATCAACTATAGGTGATAGATTTTGTTTCATTGATTAATTTCAGATATGGGAAACCAATATTTTATTGAGCTATACAAATTGTTCCATTTTTTAGTACCCATTTGACCTCCCATAGAATTTATACCATAAATTAGAGGACAGTAAGGTATTTATTCCTTTGTTAATGTGTTTGGCTAAATAGATTAACATAAAAACAATTTCATATTGTTCAAAAAGGAACCAGCAGATTTTTGTCAGCACTCTTTTGAAGGTGGTAACTATAGATGGGAAAACTTTTGCTATAAAGCTAAATGACTTCCTAAGTCATACATTTTGGTCAGGTAGCTTGATTCAGAATATAAATTAGGAGGAATTTAAATGTGAAATACAGCAAAAGAAGTCTGAATGTTCAGAATCTTTGTTTATGTCCTGAAAGTAACTAACACTGTTATTGAACCACCCTCTTTAGGCCCTTTTGCCACTTGTTTAGTTGTTTAGTTCCCATGTTGAAAAAATTTTCAGTAATTTGGTTTGAATTTATGTAACTTGAACCTATGAAGCCAGGGGTACTTCTACTGCTAAATTTTCTGTGATACAGAATGCTTCTTAAAAATGTTTTCTTGTAAACAGTAGCAGAGATTGAATCCAAACGACCGCACTCGCCAGATCTGTGAGTTCCCCAAAGCCGCGGCGGCCTGCGGCCCTCCCCCATAGGCGGCTCCGCGGAGAGAAAGGAAACAGTAGCAGAGACTGAATCCAAACGACCGCACTCGCCGGATCTGTGAGTTCCCCAAAGCCGCGGCGGCTGGCGCCCGGCGCCCCTCCCCCATAGGCGGATTCGCGGAGAGAAAGGAAACAGTAGCAGGGACTGAGTCCAACCAAGTGCCAATTGCGGCATTAATAAACAAATTCTGATTACGAAAAATAGCCCCCAGCTCACGCGAAATCGGGCAAGTCAGAAGTCGCTTAGTGGGC
>PVIY010016444.1:0-51730 GCA_004026745.1 Myrmecophaga tridactyla
GGGGGACAAGGGACGGGAGTGTGGGGAGTTCGAGATCAGGGGTGGGACCCAGGGCCCCGGTGGGTAGGGTGCAGTTGGAGCTGGCAGTCCTGCTGGGAGCTGGGCAGTGCAGCCACTCCCCAGGCCCTGCGTCTGTGCCTGGGAAGGAGGTGAGCAGTGGTGCCCTGCGCCCTCCCTACCGCACCCCCCCCCCATGGTGTGGGTGAGCAGAGCACCTGCTGTGTACCAGGGCCCGGCAGAAGTCGCATCGTGTTCAATGTGGCACAAACGGGCCCATCTGTGTCCAGAGCTGAGCAAAACGTGGGCCAAGAAGCATGATGCCAGCGGCAGCCCATGGACTGGGCTGTACAGGGCCTAGGAGCCAGCCCGGATGGGCTCAGACAGAACTGGGAGTGGCTGCAAGGGTGACTAGGGCCACCGAGAGTCCACGTGGCCCGTGGTGTCTGTCCCACCTGGGGCCGGCCTCCAGCCTTCCTTGCCATCCAGCCATCCCTGCCTGAGAGCTCTCTAAGGGCAGCCGGCGCCCTGCCCAGCCCGCATGCCCTGGAAGTGGGCCGGCCAAAGCAGACTGAGCGGCCAGCGTGGAGCGTCTGTCCCGGAGCACCTCCCTGCATGTGCCGTGTCCCAGGCCGAGGGGCAGCAGGCCAGCCCTGTCCCCCACTCTGTGATGTGAAGTCAGATGCTCCTAGGAGATGCTGGCTGGAAATATTTCCACGCGGAATATGACACAGGCGCATGAGGGCAGCCACCTGGGCACAGAGGAGAGACACATTTTCTATCAGATGCTCTGTGCTGCTCTTTTTCTGGTGGGGGAAGCTGTGTGGTGGGGGTCACATTTCATTCTTTTTTCCATGTGAGTATCCCCTTTTTGCAGCATCATTTGTTGAATTTTTTGTTTGGTTGGTTTTCGTTTGTTTTGCTTGCTTGCTTGTTTTTTTGGGACGTGCCTGGGCCAGGAATTGAACCCAGGTCTCCCACATGGCAGGTAAGAATTCTACCACTGAACTACCCTCGCACCCCTGTGCTGCTTTTGCTATATTCCGCCTGTGCCTCATGACTGTCCCCAAGCCAGATTGGAGCTGATCAACCTGATCCACTTGATGTGTGCAGTAAAGTAAGGGAGATGACGCTGAGGATGGCAGTGGGTGACACCTGGGGACTGCTTTTCGTGTGCTAGGCACGGTCCCACGAGCCCTGTGGGAATGCCCTCTCGTAATCCTCACCACTCCCCTATGAGGTCGGAACCTGTTTAGCAGATGAGGAAACTGAGGTCTGGGGAGGCCAAAGCTGGCCCAGATATTGCCGCTTGTGAGCAGCCAGGAGGCACAGCACTCAGAGCCCTGAGCAGTTGCTTGTGGGATGTGCCACCAGTCTGACTCTGAGCTTCCTAGTGGCCAGAATCTAGAGGGAAATAGGACTGGGGACAGCTTAGTAGTGAAAAAAGGAGATGCCATTTCTTGGTGCTGAGGCCTCTAGAAACATCCTTTGGAGGCCTCCATGCCACACACGTCTGGTACTTCCTGACAGCATGGGTTGTTAGCACGGGTGCTTACTAAGAAGGGGCTGGCCCTCCATTTGCCCCTGCTCTGGGGCACCGGGGAGACAGACCAGCATGTTCTGGAGGCCAGGGCAATGTGGCAACCACAGTTGGCTCTCCATCGTTGGCCCTGCGGCCTCCCCTCTTGAGCCTGGCTTGATCTGCACAATGGGCATCGGAACACCCCTCCTGCGTGGGGACCAGGGAAGGCCAGCTGCCAGGTTGTTTTCAAGTCCAGGCCAGAGTTAACTGTCGCTGCCCGTACACTTGCCCCAACCTGCTGGGCCTTGGGTTGTGCCTTGGTTTCCCCAGCTATAAAGTGGGGTCCCGTGATGGCTACCTTGTGGGTCAGGGACGTGGCTGGCATAGCGTCCGCAGGGTGGAAGTGTGCCTGTGCTTTAACTTTTTCTTCTGTAGAACTTCAAACAGAAGACAAAAGTAGATACTCTGGGCCTTCTGGGGTGTCGAGCCGCTCCCTGGTCTCCACCCACTTGATGCCAGACGCCTCTCCACCCCCAGTGATGGCCATCAGAAATGTCACAGGTAGCGCCAGGTGTCCTGTGGGGGCAGACATGCACTGCCCCCAGGGGGACCCTTGTAGCCCCCCTTCATGGACGCCTACCCTGACCTCTACTGACTCTCCTCTGGCCCTTTTCAGAAAAAAATTGCTGACCCCTGGTGTAAGGGAGAACCAAAAGATTTGTTGAACCTATCTAGTGATGTGTGAGAGTCTTTTATGCTATTGTGTGCTTTTCCTGGGTCCTTGACATCTTTTATGGTTAAAAATTGTATTTAGAAAGAGAGCCTGTCCTCTCCAGAACATTCTATCCCCAAACCATGGCCCTGCACCAAGGAAATGCTCACTGAGTTTGGTTAGAATGGATGAATGAATGGAATATTGTTTGAGAGATTGGTTACTGGGAAAGAAATTATAATTCCTTACGTGACACCAGTCACCCTTCCTTGTGACTTGAAGTGATGAATGCAAATTCGTAAGAGAAAAAATATATCAAAGAGGCAGAGAATGGTTTCTTTTGATCTCAAAACAATTTTCTGAGACTTGCCCTTTATTTTTAAATTCTGGACCATTGCCCAACTCCTCCCACCATGGAGCCCAGCAGGATACCCTGGCAGCCCTGAGGTGGCTGACAGGTAGGATACAGAGAGTTGCCCAGTCGTGACTTGGCAGGATTGCCTCTTGGGCAGCAGGGTGGGCCATCTTAGGAATCGGCCTTAGACATGGTGTTCCCATGTGGGCTGAGGGTCAGGAGGATGGGATCTAACCACGTCCTACTTTGAGCCTAGGCAGTATTTCCCACACTGTTTCTTCATTTGTTGACAGAAAATATTGAGCACCTACTACGTGCCGAGCATGGCTACGGGTGTCTCTTGTCATCTCCATGCAGCCATCTCCCACATGTGCCCATCCCTGCGTTTTTAGCCACATCCAGGCATTCCACTGGCACCTTGGACTGTTCTCAGCACAAATGGCTGAGCCCCCTCTCTTCCTGGGTCTCTGTTTCGGTAACAGACTCACTGTGTGCCTGAATCGCAGTCCTGGTTTGCTTCTGCCCAGCTCTCCCCTCCCACAGCTTAGCACTACCATACCCCAGCCATTCTCCCTTATAGATCTTTCCCAAATCCATCTTCTCCTCTGATCCCAGCCTTGCCTGCTCCACCTCAATAACTACTCATCCAGTAGTTATTGAGCTCCTGCTGTATGCCAGGCCCATGGGCTAGGTCATGGGGATACAGCTGAGAATGAGAGCAGTACAGCTCTCTACTCTCATGAGAAGGAGCAAGACAGTGAAAAATTTCAGACACTGAAATATACTGTAGGAAAGTAAGACAGAGATGGGGTAGAGGTACCAGGGAGGGGAGGAAAGAGGCTGCTTTAGTTGGGTGGCCAGGAAACTCTCTCCAAAGGGGTGACAATCAAGCTGAGACCCAAATGATGGAAGACAAGATGGGAGCCAGCAGAAATCTCAGGACAGTACAGCCAGGAATGGGAACAGCAAGTGCAAAGGCCCTGAGGTAGGAACATACCTTCTCTGAGGTGTAATGAGAGACTGTGCTTAAAGCCAATGGCTTTACATTCACTCTTGTCCATGTAGTTATCAGATTCCCTGAGCAGAACCTGCTCAAAAAATGCTTTCCTCAAAACTTGAAAATACTTGCCATCTAAGGTTGAAACTCAACTTTTAACCTGGGGTAAAAATTTTATTAAGAAATTTTAGATGTACTGAAAATATTGAACAGTGAATGCCCAGTTCTCACTACCTGGAGAGTTGTTATTTTGCAATATTTACTTTATCCCATCCATCCATCCTTTCCACCCATCCCTCCATCTATACTTCCATCCACCCCTCCACCTATCTCTCTGTCCATTTCCCTCTACCCATCTTATTTTTCAGGTACATCTCGAAGTTGCAGGCATCAGTACATTCCATCTGTACATACTTCAACATGTGTATCATTAACTAGAGTTCAACTTTTTTTTTTTTACTTTTTTTTTTAATTATTAACTACTCTGACCAGCTCTAGCATTTCCCATCTTAATACTGGTGGCAAAAGTCTGGATAAAGCAAAACTATTAAAGTTCCTCATTTCTGCCATTCCATAGTGTTCATCCTGGTTCAGTCTCACACCAGGTGTGAACCCCATGGTGGGGGGGAGGATTGACAGATCCCAGAGTTTACCTCCTAGCACCCCTGTTAACCGGAGAGGATTATCTACATTTCACAGGTAAAAATTAACCCATATATAGAACCAGCTGTATAAGGCACAGAGCAAGGAGTACGAAGGGCAGGGACCCTTGAATTCCATCCCCTCCTCAGTGCATTTGTGTTATGACCTTGGGTAAGTGGCTGGGATCCGGCCACTGTGCTCCATTCTGTTGAGCTCTCATCGGTGTCATCGTTGGTCAGTTGCTTCTTTTAGATTTCGTTAACATATTTGTCTACTGGTGATTGTTTTATCTTTTCCTTCCCAACTTTCATTCCACTTTTTTCCTGTCTTATTGCATTGGCCACCACCTCCACTGCAGCCATGCTCTGCCAGCAGTGCTCCAGGTCTTGAACTTGACATTAACGTGTTTGCTCTTGGCTTTATACTATCTGTCAGGTTAAGGCAGCTCCTTCATATTTTTTTCTTTTTTCATTTCTTTTTCCCACTCCATAATGGGTTTTTTGTACATGAAATTCATGTTGGATTTTGTTGAATGCTTTCTGGATTCTGAAATGTGACCATTTGGGTTTTTATCTTTGGCTTTGGGTAAGTTCCTAAATTCCTCCCAGCCTTTATTACCCCAATCTGTCAATAGTGATAATGAAATAAGATGATTAAGTGGTAACTGGCTCAGGTGCTCACCAGCACCCTCTGGTGGTGTGAGGAGAACAGACTGGAGGCAAGATCAGAGGAAGTCAAAGGCGGCTTTTTACTTAGAGCTCTGCTCATTTTTTAGTACCTCTGATTTTTCTCTGAAAGATTCAGACTTTGAAATTTGGCCCCTCTTAAAATACACACAATACGGTTTAGCTAGGGAAAAAACTCTAGGTAAGGTGTTCTAGGAAGCATGCTAGGAATGCCAGGTTTCCAGAAGTCATGGGGTGACCGAGCCCCATGGGGCCATGGCATTGTGCGGTCCCCTGAGTTCATGTCTCTACCTGTCGCTCGTGGGGGTCATCGAGGGCTTTGGCCTCATGTTTACCACCCCTAAAATGGCCTGGGTCATGAGGGCTCTCAGTAGCCACGTCTGCATCAGTGAGCCTCTCCAAGCCTCAGTTTCCCCATGTGTAAATGACATTTTCCATGGCTTCCTCATCAGACTGCTGTGAGATTGTAAGCGGGGAGGCTCGGGCTCCCGCAGCCATCTGTCCGAGCAGAGCCCCTTCTAGTGTATTGGTGTAGGGTTCCATGGCAGTTGTGATTCTCCAGGGCTAGAACCAGCAGGGCATATGCGCGTATATGCACTCAGAGATGCACTTAAAGGGTCCTGTCCATTTGGTCGTGGGGCTGGCAAGTCTGAAATCCTTGGGTAGGCCAGCCGTTTGGCAATTGCAAGGTAAGGTCGTGGAGTCTGAAGTCATAGGGGCGACCAGGAGGCTGGAGACTCCAGGCAGGGTGGAGGGTCCCTCCTTGGGGCAGGTCCTCTTCTCCTGGAAACCGCAGTTCTTGCTGTCAGTCCCTCCAGCTGCTTGGATGGGCCCACCTGCCTCATTGAGAGGACCCTTTTTCCTCCAAGTCGGCCCACCGTAGATGCTAATCCCTCTGTGGGCATCTCCACGGCTACACCCAGGCCGCAGGGGGCCAAATTCCACGACGCCGTAAATAATGACGACAGTGCTTTCCCAGGGGTCAGTGCAGGGGTTCTCTGCAGGGGATTCTGTCCCCCGGGGACACTCGGCCGTGTCCAGAGATACCTGTGTTTGCTAAGACTGGGCCAGGGTGCTGCTGGCATTGAGTGGGGAGAGCCCAGGGAGGCTGTCAACACCCCTCGGTACCCAGGATGCCCCCATCCCAGAGAATGACCTAGCCTCCAGGTCAGCGTTGATGAGCTGAAGAGGCCTAGGGTGCTGGGTAGGCTTTGGAGAAGGCCTAGAACTGTTTGCACAGGGGCTTGTAGCCCAGAAGAGGAGAGCGCTAAGGTGGGATGCTCGGTGCCCCTGCCCAGGGTGGCTGTGGCCCTGGCTGGTCCACGCGGGTTGAGAGCAGAACCTGGGTCAGCCTTACTGACCTTGTACTCGGCTGATGGTAATTTTGCATTTTCTTAATCGGGTCATCAGGAGGGCCTTGCTATTCAAAGTTTTTATTTCCTTTTTCTGATAGCTCGCTTTTACTGCATTTTACAAATGCAGAATGCAGTGGATTAGGATTAAGAGCTATAATTGGTCTTTCCCCACCATCTGTGGGGAAGGACACCACCCCCACCTGGTCTCCCATCCTCGCTTTACAAAGGAGGAAACCGAGGCCCCAACTGCGCGCTGCAGCATCACTACCCGCCTGGGAGTGGAGTCTGGAGAAGGTTCCACATGGCACACATCATTGGGCAACTCTAAAGGGATTCACTTCCTCGATTTTGTTTTTAAAGAAGTCCGCTTTTGTTCTAGTTTGCTAGCTGCTGGAATGCAATATACCAGAAATGGAACGGCTTTTAACAAGGGGAATTTAATGAGTTGCTAGTTTACAGTCCTAAGGCCGAGAAAATGTCCCAATTAAAACAAGTCTATAGAAATGTCCAATCAGAGGTATCCAGGGAAAGATACCTTGGTTCAAGAAGGCCGATGTAGTTCAGGGTTTCCCTCTCAAGTGAGAAGGCACATGGCAAACACAGTCAGGGCTTCTCTCTTGGCTGGAAGGGCACATGGCGAGTACGGCTTCATCTGCTAACTTTCTCTCCTGGCTTCCGGTTTCATGAAGCTCCCCGGGAGGCGTCTTCCTTCTTCATCTCCAAAGGTTGCTGGCTGGTGGACTCTCTGCTTCGTAGTGTTGCTCTCTCTGAATCTCTCACTCTCCAAAATATTTCCTCTTTTATTGGACTCCAATAAACCAATCAAGATCCATCCAAATGGGTGGAGACATGTCATCCCCTAATCCAGTTTAACAACCATTCTTGACTAAATCACATCAACCAGGGAGATGATCTCATTACAGTTTCAAACATACAGCATTGAGTAGAGATTATTCTACCTTTATGAAATGGGATTTATATTAAAACATGGCTTTTCTTAGGGGGCATACTTCCTTTCAAACCAGCACAGCTTTGTATAATGTCGTACGAGAAAGTGTGAGTAGAACCAACAGTGAATTAAATGTTACCATGGTTGTTTACACCGCTCTCCAGTTCTTCGTGTTAACTTTGCTATTTAAACAATAGAAAATAGGAGGCAGTTTAGGGATTGAGAGTGATAAAACCAAACAAACTTTTCTGCCTGTATAGCTGTGCTCACAGAGACGGCTCCTTTCACCTCTCCCCTGTGCGGAAATACAGTTGGATATCAAACTGAACCTGCTCAGAAGCTGAGGGAGACCAGAAATTATGGGCCCGTATTGTGGTGCATTGTCCTACAATCCAGGCAGTGGTGCAGCCACCAGCTTGTAATTGTTAGGGACTGCAAGCAAGGCTTTCCCTTGACATTGAATCAGAAACGACTTCTCACAGTCCTTAGGTTTGTGTAATACGTGCAGGAATATATGGATACGGAGGGGGTTCAAGATTTGGTCTCCAGCAGTTACCAAAGCAGTCAGTAGCGACCCAGTCTCACAGGCTCCATCTCGACAACCTCAGTTTCCCTGTCATTAAGGGTTTCGGTCCTTCATCTCCGTCTTCTCCTGGGTGAAGTTCACCACCGGGTAACTGGAAGAAGGCTCTTCCCAGTTGTAGCAGTAACACGTGGGGCGGCCAGTGCTCCCGCGCGGTCAGCCCCCCCTCCTGCAGCCCTCCTCGTCCCGGCTTTATCACACTTCTCCCTCACGCGCTGACATCTGGTGGCCACAGAGCTGGCTTTCTCATAGAGGGCCTCTTTTGTACCAAAAGTATAATTGGCTAGAAGGTACAGGTTATGCTGCACTCCAGGGTGAGGGACTTGGTCTCTCGGATGTATTTGTGGCCGAACTGGTTGACCCTCTGGGGCCAGCAGTCTCCGCGTGATTGGGTGGCACCGCGGCGTGCTGGTGAGCACGGGCAGTGGCGACGGGCCGAAGGTTGGGTTGGCAGGGAAGAGTTTCCCCACGCAGGCAGCGATTATCTGCGTTCTGCTCAGCTGCCGCTGCCCCCCATTAACATGAGAGCGCAAGAGGTGTCCTCAATTTGCTTTGAGATGGTAGTCACATACCACTGAATTCACCTTTTTGGAGTATATCTGGCATATACTTTTCAGTACAGCCACAAGTACAAATTAAGAATTAAGAATCTCCACTGTCTTAATTCTAGAATGTCATCATCACCCTGAAAAGAAACCCCCCCCACCGCACCCATGAACTATCTCACCCCCCCCCCCACTCCCTGCTCCCCCAGCCCCTGGCTTCATGGATTTACCTGCTCTGGACATTTAATGCACATGGGGTCATATGGTACGTGGTCCTTTACAACTCTTATTTCAGTGAGCATCATGCTTTCAGGCTTCATCCTTCTTAAAGTGTGAATCACACTTTATTCTTTTTTAGAGCTGAATAACCTGCTGTGTGGGTTTGTGTAATGCTTTTTTAAGTGTAAGAAATCCAAGTTGGACAGAGGCATTCAAAGTTCTAACCCCTCTTCTACCTCTTCGGAGAAATCCCTGGGACTAGGTCCTTATATTTCTTTTTGGAAACCCTCTTGGCATGTGCATGCAATACGTGTCTCAGTCAGCTATCGCTGTGTAACGAGCTACCCCAAGGCAGCATGGCTTAAAACAGCTACCTTTTTTTTTTTTTTTTTTTTGCTTACCAGTTAGTGACACAACTGGATGGGAAACCCATGATTTTGGCTTCCGCACTCACACATGGCACCAGGCTGGCTAGAATAGCAGAGAGCTGCCAGCCTGCCTCCCTTTCCTCGTAGCCCCTCCTGCTGAGAGCTGACCCCTCTCCCCAGCAGCTTGGGATTCCAAGGGGATGGACCCCCAAAGCTGCCAGCCTTCTTCATGCGTAGATCCAGAAGCCACATGCTTTCAGTCCTGCCACACTCTCGGGCCAAGCGAGACACGTGGCTGCAAAGAACTTGTGGTCACCGTTAGTGAGTCACAGAATCCTTTCCTGCTGTTTAGCAAAAGAGGTTTTCATATGTGCCTATCCACCCCGGTCCACGGCAGGTCGAACCTGGCTGGGGCCGAGGGTCGATTCCGCTCCTGCAAGAGGGCTTCCAGCTTTGCGTCTGCACCACTGGGGTGCTCTGCCTTCCTGACTGGACCTGGCCTCCCAGGTGGGCTCCCTGAATGGCCTCTGGGCCCCATGGTCAGAGGCCTTCCTGTTGGGAGGCCCTGCTGGGACCAGAGGAGCGGGAAGCCCCAAGAAGCCGATCATTCCAGCAAATAGGGAAGTGAGCGTGAGTGTGGCCTCGGCACTGCCTCTCACTGTGTCTGGGTTCAGGTCCTGGCTGCTCTGTTCTTTGTGCCTTCTTACATGCTCTGGGTCTCGGGTGAGCCTGGCCCCCGCCCGCCAGCCCCATCTGGGGCTGATGAAACGGCACAGGGGTGCTGCTGCTGCCCTTTGTGGTGGTGAGGCCTCGAGCAGTGACTGCCCCTCTGAGCCTCAGTTTCCCCCTCCCAAGACTAGTCATGCGTCGTCCACAAATATGTCTCAGGAGTTGTTGAGTGCCGGAAAGAAAGAAAAGGCAAAGGAGGAAGAAGGGCTGTTTTAGGTAGGTGGTCTGGGAAGGCCTCTCCCAGGGGGTGACATCTGAACCAGGTCTTAAATGGTGCTAGAGAGCAAACCCTATAGGGACTTCCAAAGAGTGTTCCAGACAGGGGCCACGGCTGGTGCAAAGGCCCTGGGGCAGGACCTGCCTGGCGTTTTGGAGGAGCAGCAAGGAGGCCCGTGTGGCTGGAGTGGAGGGAGCGAGGGGGAGCACAGGAGGAGAGGGGTACAGGTAAAGGAGGGGCTGGGGGAGATGGCTGCATTCCCTCTGGGGTCTTGTGCCTCAGTGCTGGAGCAGGGCCAATTGAGACCCCAGCTCAGTGGCTGCTCCCTACATCCCTGGCAGATCCTTTTACCCAGAGCACCCCCATGTGTGACCTCCTCCTCTCCACCCACAGGGCTCAGCCAGCTTTCCCGGGCCACCCCCGGCTTGTGGCCACCGAGGCCGGCCCTGTCGCCACCCCAGCGCAGCCCCAGCCCCAGGCGGCGTCCGGGCACTGGGGAGGTGCCTCACCTGTGTGCAGGGGCCGTGTCTCCCCAGAGGCAGGGATGGGGAGTGAACTCCTACCCCAAACCTCTGTTTTGCCTCCCATCCCCCAGCTTTCAATTTTTATTTCCTCTCTAAACTTACAGTTGGATTTTCATTTCTTTTTTCTTTTTACTACTCTAGGCCTCTCCTTCCCCATTCTTGATTTTGGTCTGATTTACTGAGTCAGCCCTGGTCCTGCCTTCTCCACCAGTGGATCAGGGTGGGGCTGGGAGTAGATCTCCTGGTTGATTGATTCATTCATTCAGCCAAGATTTATTGAGCATCTACCCTGGGCCAATCTTGGTTCTAGGTCCTAGGGCTACAGTAGTGAACAAAGCCTGTGCAAAGGTCCTGGGGCAGGGCCGGGCTGGTGAGCTGGAGGAGCAGGGAGGAGGCCTGTGTGGCTGGAGCGTCGGGAGCTAGAGGGAGAGGAGGAGGAGGGGAGGGCAGGGAAGGGACAAGCAGGGTCCCTTAGGAGGTTGCAGGGCTTAGGGGGCCTCGGGAGGATTTGGACCTTCACCCTCAGGGAGGTGAAAGCCATGGAGGGCTGTGGGCACAGGAGGGGGATGACCTGACCTGGTGCTCCCAGGTGCTGCCTTGAGGACAGTATGGGGGTGAGGGTGGGAGCTGGGGGCCAGGGTGGAGGTGGCTTCAGGTCCATGTGTGGATGATGGGGGGCACCCACAGGTTGGGGAGAAGTGGGCAGATTTTAAAGGCAGTGTCACGTGATTATGCTGAAGGACAGATGCTAGATTTCAGGGGTGCCAGACCCCTTCTGCATGCTGGGGACGCACAGCTCTTCAGGGTCTGGGCAGTGAGGGAGCTTTCCCTGCCTCAGTTTCCACACCATGCAAGTGGGGAGAACGAGCCCCAGCTGAGGCATGTGTGTGTGCAGAGGAGGGGGGCGGGCCCTGCGTTGCTCTCTCCTTCCTCAGTGGACACTTCTGGCTGTCTTCAGAGGGCAGGTGCTGGCCCCAAGGGAGCCCCGCCGTCCCAGTGCTGTGGGGCAGGAGGACACTGAGTTCTCATCACCAGGAGGCCCAGGGCAGGGTCTGCAGGAGGGGCAGCGTTAACTAAGCCGGGGTGGGGGATGGCACGGTGAGTCCAGGCGGTGGAATGGCAGGAACCCAGGGGACAGCTGAGTGAAGGGGCACAGCTGGCCTGGCAGGCCCTGGGGGGTGGGGGGCCTTCCGAGAGAGCAGTGGCACCTTCCAGGCCCCGGGCTGGGTTCCCACTTCAGGCCCAATCCACAGATGAAGATACCGAGGCTCAGAGTGGGGCCATCCCCGGCGAGTGAGAAGAGGCCGCCTCGGCCTGCCCTTGGGGCACTCCCAGGGGGCTGGGATGGTCGCCTCATATGGGCAGTGGGCAGCAGCCAGCGTGAGGGTCCATTAGCCCCTGTCTGGGACGGGGAGGAGAGGGGGCCCTGCGAACTCACTCACCGAGCCCTGGGCTTTGGGCAGGAGGAGGAGAGGAGGGGGCCGTGGCTCCCTGCTGGGTGGCGTGGGCCGCCCAGGGCTGCTCTCCCGGCTTCAGCCTGTCACGCCTCCCCTCCCTCCTGACTATTTTTAAAGTCTAATTTCCTCGAAAACAGGCGGCTCACTCAGAAGATAATTGGTCATGTCTGGGGTGGGGAGGAGCGCAAAACCTTGCCCTGCCCTTGCCACTCCTCTTCCCCGCCACAACCCCGGGGCAGTGTAGCCCCTCCAACCTCCAAGCACCCCCCACTGCCTCCACCAGGTGGGCCTCTGGGGAGCAACTCTAGGGACCATCTGGCTGGCGTGCGGACAGCTCTGCGCACTCACATGGGTGTGGGTGGCAACCCTCCCCACTATGCTCTGCCACCGTGGTCCCATTCCCCCACCATGTGTCCCCCCCCACGTGTCCCCCACCGCTGTGACCCTCCCACAGCAGGAAGAGGACTTCTTCACAGCCACAGAGCCACACTCTGCGCCCCTTCCAGGCCCTGTGTACAGTCGTGGGAGGGGTCCCATTGGGGTCACCCGCAGGCACAGGTGGGGACCAGACGTGGCCCCCGGGCCGAGTCCCGAGGGGTGCGTGTGAGTCGGCCCTTGACACGGAGCAGGGTACTCCGAGGTTTCGGGGAGACGCGTGGAGCTGTCCCCAAGCGACACCTCGAGAGGAGGGCCTGCTTTTTTATCCCCCGCTGTGCACTCGGGGCGCCAGCACCTCCTGCTTCACTGCCTCGTCCCCCGCTGCAGAGCAGGGCTGGGTGGATACTCGGGTCCTAGGTGGACAGCCGGGGGTGGGCCGGTCGGGCCAGGATCACATGGGCGGGCGGGTTGGGTTTACAGGGCATCAGGACCTCCAGAGGGGACCCGTTAAGCAGAAAGTCCCGGAAAGGAAGGCTCTGGGCGGGCACGGCGGGGACCCGCAGTGTAGGTGGGTGAGGTCGGTGCCCGGGGCCTGGTGCCCACCCCCTCGGGAGCCCCAGATAGGCAGGCCGGGCAGGACAGGAGCTGAGGCCGGCGCCCTGTTCCCTCTCCCCTGCGACCCGGATCTGGGGGCCTCTGGGGTGGAAATCTTAAAGGGGGGGGCCCCCAAATGAGTTCTAGAATGTTCCTCTCCTGTCCACCGCCAGCTTCCTGCCTTCTCTCCTTTTCCTTCCCCCACACCCTAGACGCAAAGCCATGAATTGTGCTGCTGTTGGGCGGCCAAAGAAAATATTATGTCAGCTTCCAGCACCTTCCGCCACTTGCTCACTGCCACTCCTCCCCCATGGCAGGCTTGGGGTGGGCTGGATCCCTGGTTCATCCCCGCCCCGGCCTAGGGGGCCCCCTCCTGGTCATGCACATGGCCGGCCTGTGCTGTCACAGCTCCCAGCCAGCGGCCTGCCTGCTGGACCATCCCCTGGGGCCCTGGAGGGCAGCAGTGGCACAGGGGACCGGCTGGGGTGAGGGGGCAGCTGAAGGAGGGCACAGCGAGCACACCCCTGTTGGACCCACTGTCCTTGTGGGCGTTTTAAGAAACGAGACATAAGTCACACGTCTTTTTAAAGGATACGTTCAGCTAGTGGTTATATATTCGCAAGGGTGGGCAACCATCAACCCTATCTAATTCTAGAACATTCCCAACCCCTCATACGTTAGAGTCACTTCCCGTGCTCCCCTCCCCCCTCCCCGGCACCTCGGGTTTTCAGCACATCCCTCCTTTACCAGAACCTTCCAGCAGCTTCCATCCCACTCGGGGTAAGAGTCCAACTCTCGGCTGGGCCTATCGCTTTCCTGCCCACCCCGTTTCCTTCTTGTCCTTGGCCCCAGGCTGGGTCCTCCCTCTCCACCCCTCCTGGGGTTGTCCACTTTCCGGGCATTAAACCGCCCCCCGCTGCGCCCTAACAGCACCTGTACCGTCTCCACGCCAGGGTCCTCCAGCAGCTCACACCCAGCCTCCCCCAAACTGCCCCTCCCATGTCCCCCATCTCAACTGAGGGTAGCTCTGTGCTTTCGCTGATTGCTCCAAGCAGACCCCTTTGTCATCCCTGACTCTTTGCCTGATTTGCCTTCCTCCCTGCTCCAGTCGGCCCAGCCTGTCTGTCCTGATGTCACTCCCAGCACGCCCACCTCTTCCCTCCTCTGTGCAGTCCCCAGGATCACCCACTTGAACCCACAGAGTCACCTCCTCCCTGGGCCCCCAGATCCTGCCCTTGCCTCCCAGAATCTGTCTTCCTGCAGCAGCCAGACCGTGCCTATGAGCACCTAAGTCAGGGCCCGTCCCTCCTCTGCCTACAGCCCTCTGTGGCTCCCACCTCCCTCATGATACAAACCCAAGTGTCCCCTGTGGTCCCCCAGGCCCTGCCCACCCTGCCCTGTCCCCTCCCTGCCCTCCCACTCACACCCTCACACCGTCTTCTTCAGCCACAGGGGTCTCCTCACTGCTCCTCCAACACGCCAGGCCCGGTCCTGCTTCAGGGCCTTTGCACAGGCTGTTTTCCTTTCCTGGGCCTCTGGCCTCTGGTATCTTTACTTCCTTTTAGTCTCGCTTCCATGCGAGCTCCCCAGAGGGCCTGTCCTGATGGCCTGACCCACTAGGGTTTTTCCAGCCCGTAGTACTGACCAACATGGGATTTTTACATCTGCTTGATTCCATGTTCACTGTCCACCTACCCATGAGGGCAGGGCCTTGGTTTCCCTGGGTCCTCAGAGCCTGGCACACCACAGGCTCATTGAGGGGGTCCTGGGGCCAGTTCAGGCCAGCCTGGGTCAGAGCGGACTCACATGGTGACTGGACTCCAGGACCCCCCCACCCACTGATGTCCACACTGCCTTGGGTGTCCCCAGTGATGGCTGGGCCCAGCCTGGGCCGACAGACACAGCATTTTCCACCAGGTTTCTCGGCTGCTAGCTCCACCCTGCCCCTGCCAGCTGCAGGGTCTCGGGATGGGGACTCCCAGAAAGGCAGGTCCTGGGACAGGATCGCAGACCTTGCCCCCTGCCCCCCACCCCACCTGCAGAGGGGTCCCTGATGCCTCTGTGCCCCCGCCTGTGGGCAGGTGACCTGTTTTCCTGCCCTTGGTCTGGCCATCTGGGTGAGTACCCAGCCCCTGTCCCTGCCAGCATCTTTGCACTTGCTCTCCGGGGTCTTTTGTTCCCTAGGGCTGCAGGAACAAAGTACCACAGGCTATTGGGTGGGGGGCGGGGGGATGCTTAAAACAACAGATGCTTATACTCACCCAGCTCTGGAAGCCATGTGTCTGACATCCAGGTGTGGCCCGGGCCACACTCCCTCCTCCCTGGCTGCCCCAGCTTTGGGGCTTGTGTGCTGCATCCCGCCTGTCTCTCTCTGTCTCTGTCGTCATGCAGCTGTCTTCTCCCTTTCCGTGTCAGTATCGAAATTTCCCTCCCATGGGGACACCTGTCACCTGGGACTGGGGCCCATTGCCACCTATCCTGGCTTCCTCTTGACCAGAGATGCCTCAAGGTCACGTTCACGGGCCTTGTCAACCCCTCACGGTGGCGTTTCTGGAGGAGCCAAGTCTTGCTCCTAACTGGTGGCCCCTGTTAGCGTAGTGTCCCGGGGCGGGCATACCCACCGGCCCTCGCTGTGCCAGAACTTTCCCCCTTCCTCATCTGCCGTGGGTGTGACTCACCAGGCTTGGCAGGAGGTTTGTCCCGTGTGATTCGTTTTTCAGACCCAGGAAACCCTTGCCACAGTTTGGAAACCAGTGCCCCAGCTCCAGGAAACACAGCAGCTGCCCCCGTCCAGCAGTGTCCCATCCCCTCTGATAGGCACATGGCGGGGAACATTTGCAGGACACCTGCCGTGTGGTGACTTCGCACCCGCCCAGCACTGGAGTGGTGGGGGCCACAAGTCCCCCAGGAGGATCTGGCAGGGGGGTGTAGAGGAGGAGGGGCAGAGCTATGGGATCCGGGCTGGATGGGACAGGGGCCCTGGAGGGGTCAGAGCATCCCAAAAGGGCTTGGACATGTTTCTCTCGTGGTGACCTTGGGCAGATGACCCACCATCCCTCTCCACCATCGCTGGGGGCTTTGCTGGGTCTGGGAGGGGCAAGAAAGACTTCTCTTCATGAAGAGTGCTCTGCTCCCCGACCCCTGAATCTCCACCCATCCTGCCCCCCCCCCCACCTCTATGAAATGGGTCTCCTGGAGCTAGAGTCCCTGTGCCGCCTGGCTGGTTCCTTCCCGGGGCTTCGGGGGAGACTCCGTCCCCTCCTGGGTCACAGGCGCCTGCTCCTGTGTGGGTACTGGGGGGGTGAGGGTGGGGGCAGGAGGACAGAAGGGGTTGGGGAGACCCTGGTCTGGGCTGAGGCTCCCCAGTACAGCGTCCGGCATGGCCTGGCCTCTATCTAAAGTCTCCCTTCTCTCCCATAGGTTTGGCTCAGAAAAAAACAGCCCTGACAGAGGTGAGTTTTGGGGTCAATAAAGGGCCTGGGGGATCCCCTCCCCAAGCTGCCTTCTCCTGGCATGGCAGGGAGGCTGTGGGGGGGTACACGTTCTATGCAGTCCTAGGGAGACCTGTGTCCCCATCTGGCTGGGCCTGGGGCTCTGGACAGCCCACAGCTGGGGCAACAGGCCTCAGGCCTCAGGGGTGTTTGTCCTGCGCCCCGAGCTGTGGGGGTGCTCGGGGAAGGTCCATGGGCCTCGAATGCACCTGTGTGGAGGCTGTGCCCGGGAAGGCGAGGGTGATGGGGAGAGGAAGTCACCGGGCAGGCGGGAGCTCCCTGGTCACAGCGGTGCGAGTGGGCGGCCTGTGCAGAGGGAGTGTCACCCCAGATGGCAGTGAGAGAAGGGACCTGAGCCTGCCGGGCCCAGGGACGCTGAGGCTTGGGGCATCAGCACCCACATTCTGGAGTACAGGGGGGCGGGGTCCTAGAAGGGTCCCAGAGGAAGTGCGACTCCACGAGGATGCTCAGAAGCCACCGGTAGCCTTGGGCTTATCGTGTGCCCTTTGCACTGTCCAGAAAGGAATCGAGACAATGCTAGAAATACCCTACCAGTGCCCACACACCAGGGAACATCACCCTGCTGGGAGGAAAAATGACATTTTCAAGGAAGAACCTCGAAAACATGATGCTGGGTGAAAGGAGCCAGGCCCCAAAAAAGCAAATAGCACCTGATGTCACTTCTAAGAACTGTCTAGAAACAGCAAATCCACAGAGCTAGAAAGTAGATTAGAGGTTCTCCGGGAAGGGGAAAGGGGGTGTATAGGTTTGGTGGCTATGGAGGAAAGGAGAGAAAAGAGAGCTGCCCCCCCCACCCAAGGGGAGCCGCTGTCTTTGTGCCTGTGGAGTGTCCTTTCAGAACACTCTCTGGGGTTTACAGACTGAGACATGGTTCACAGACCTTTACAACTCGCCGTTGTGAAGCGGGTTTTAGTGTATTCGCAGAGGTGTGCAGCCGCACCACAATTTTAGAACAGTTTCATCACCCCAAGAAGAAACCACGGGCCTGCTACAGGGGAACCCCCTTCTCCCAGCCCCCGCAGAATTGCCTATCCTGGACACTGCATATCAGTGAGATCCTACAGTACATGTCCTTTGGTATCTGGCTTCTTTCACTCAGCATGACGTCTTCAAGGCTCACCCATGCTGCAGCATGACCCAGCACTTAACTGCTTTCTGCAGCCAGATATGATTCCATTTTCTGGACAGGTCGTTTTGTCCATCCATCATCTATCGATGGGCCCTTGGGCTGTTTCCTCTCGTTGGTGATTGCGTACCACGCTGCTAAGGGCATTGTTCTAGTTTGCTAGCTGCGGGAATGCAACATACCAGAGACGGATTGGCTTTTAATAAAAGGGGATTTATTTTGTTGGTTCTTCAGAGGAAAGGCAGCTAACTTTCCACTGAGGTTCTTTCTTACGTGGAAGACACAGGATGGTCTCTGCTGGTCTTCTCTCCAGGCCCCTGGGTTCCAACGTCTTTCCCCGGGGTGACTTCTTTCTGCATCTCCAAAGGCCTGGGCTGAGCTGCAAGTGCTGAGATGAGGAATGCTGAGCTGCTTGGCTGTGCTACCTTGCGTTCTCTCATTTAAGCACCAGCCAATTAAGTCAAACGTCACTCATTGCAGCAGACACGCCTCCTAGCCGACCGCAGATGTAATTAGCAACAAATGAGGTTCACGTACCATTGGCTTATGTCCGCAGCACCAAGACTAAGTATGCTCACCTGGCCAAGTTGACAACTGAATCTAACTAACACAGGCATCCTTGTGCAAGCTTTGCGTGGACATTTCTCAGTTTTCCTGGGTCGAGACCTGCAGGGGCATTCAGAGATTGGACAGTGTGGGGCCCAGAGGCGGGCAGGGGCCAGAGAGCCAGGGTGCATGGCAGGGGCCCTGGGGGATTTGAGGGTCCACCGTGAGCCCTGGGGGCAGAGGGTTCTGAAATGCTGCGCTGGGCCTTCTCGGTGGCTCCCTTTGTTATCTTACCCAGCACGGCACCATGCATTAGCCCGAGGCTAACAGACAAGCAGACTCACAGACGTTGGCCATCTCCCCAGCCAAGTAGGAGCAGAGTGTCAGGCAGTCCCAGGTGGTAAGGGCTGGTATGGGATTTTCGGTCGGCCCTGGGGACAGACTCGAGGGGCTGAGATCTCGGTGAGAGAGCGAGCCATGCAGACATTTGGGAAGAACTTGTGCAAAGGCCCTGAGGCAGAAGCAGATTTGACAGTGCATGAGAAAACCTCTGGGCAGGTCAGTATGGTGAGAAGCTGAGCCAGACCCTAGACTGCCTGGGGCCCTGGGGTGCGTCCTAGGCCCATACTCAGAGAAGTGGGGGCCATTCATGGCCTGAGGGGATCAGGCCTTGCCGCGAGCTCACAGGCTCCCACTGGTTGCAGTGGAGAGGACAGACTGGGGTCTGAGGGTGGAGGCCTTGGAGAGGACAAAAAGCAGGCAGGTTCCGGAAATATCTGGAAGGCAGTGCTGGACAGGATTTCCTGAGAGTAGATGTGAGACAGGAGGGGATTTGAGGAAGCTGCAGCTTCGGCCACCCCCTAGGGAACTGTTATCCAGAGCCCAGGGCAGGTTTAGGCCCTGGGGGATGGCCCAGAGGCATTGGGGGGGGGTGGCAGGCCTAGACACTGGCAAGGGCAATAGGGAACCAGCGATGGTGGTGGCAGTGGGAGGGGTTCCCTGAGAAGGGTTCCCTGGTGGCCAGTGGGATAACATGCTGCTCAGGGCTGCACTTAGAGATGGGGAATGGGGCAAGAGGTGTGGGGAATGGACAAGGTTTCCTGGAATCCGGTGGCCACCTGGGGGGAGGTGCCATATGGGTTAAGCTGGTGGGAACATTCTAGATAGGTGGCGAGATGGGCCTTGCAGGCCCCAGGTGCACAGAAGTTGTTCCTTCAGGGCACCTCCAGCCCTGCAGGCCCGACTGTCCCTGCCCTGACCTCCTGGGCTGCCTCCTTGTGGCCCCTTCCTACAGCATCCTTCCTGAGCAGAGGGAGGTGGCTCAAACCTGAGGGCCTGCTCTGGGCAGGGCCCTCATCCATGGCCACTTTGCCCCAGTGAATACTTGGGGACATCTGTGGTTGTCATGATGGGGAGGAGGGGAGCTGCTGGCATCAAGTGGGCAGAGCCAGGGGTGGCATCCCCATACCCTCCAGTGCCCGGGAGGGCCCCCATGGGATGACCCATACCCCAGGTGCCCACAGTACCCAGGGAAGGATCATCTGAGAGAAAGGCAGCGTGTAGCCCCTGCACACAGAGGGGGTCCAGCCCTTCAGTCTTCCCACCTTTCTTGAGAAGCTGGAAGCCCTGAGCTGGGTATTAGCTCTTCTAGATTTTAAATGTTGGACGTGACACAGGCTGACAGACTCCCCTCCATGTCTGCACTCCGTCTCCCCTGCCCTGCAGAGGCCCAGCCCAGGATTCCCTGGGGCTTGGTGACTAAGCCCCTTTGTCACCAGGATTCTGACCACAGTTCTGATTTTTAATACTTCCTGTTTCCTATTTCCTGTTTCCCAGGTGCCATCGATGACTGGACAGCCGGGTCCTGGCCACGGGAAGAAGTTGGGTCATCGAGGCGTGGATGCATCTGGCGAAACCACCTACAAGAAGGTTTGTCACTGTTCTTAGCCTAGTATTGCTGGGAGGGGCGGTGGGCAGCGGGTATGGGGCTCTAGTAGTATCATAGGAGCCCATCTACTCTCTGAAACATCTCTCCTCCACACACAACACGCACAGTCCAGGCACACCTGGCTCGAGGCCGAGGTTATCTGTGCAGGACTTGAGCCTTGAAACCCTGGTGGCGGGGGCAGGAGGGGTTTCCTGCTGCACCCCAGTTACCCCAAACTGTGGACAAGGCTCTCCATGACTTGCCTGGCTCTGTGGTTACCATGACCTTGGGCAAGCACAGGCCTCTCTGAGTCCTGGTGCCTCCTCGAGAGAGTGAGGGAATCACAGCTCCCCCACCCTTCCCCTCGGAAAGTTCTTAGGGTGTGCCTGGCTGAGGGTCCAAGAAGCTGTAAATGCCCCGGCCTCAGTGGTGTTATTTTAACATAGCAGCTTTATTGCAATGTAATTCACACATCAAACAATTCCCCCTTTTAAAGGGTACAATTCTGTGGTTTGTAGTATCTTCACTGAGTTGTATAGCCATGACCACTATTGCATTCCAGAACATTTTTATCCCCCCACCAAAGAAGTCCCAAACCCATTAGTGGTCACCCCCCTGCCTCTGGCATCCACCAGCCTCCTTTCTCTGTCTCTCTCTTTGCCTGTTCCAGACATTTTATATAAAGATTACATAAGACATAGCCCATTGTGTATGGCATCTCTCACTGAGCTTTGTGTCTTTACGATGTCTCAGAACTTCATTCCTTTTTATGGCCGAATGATAACACTCCATTGTGTCTATGCTTGGACCACATTTTGTTTGTCCCCTTATCTGCCCATGGGCATTCAGCCTATTTCCACTCCGTGGCAATTACGGATCCTTCCAGAACATTAATGTGCGAGTTGGATAAGTTTTCACTTCTCTTGAATCTGTACCTAGGGGTGGAATTGCTGGGTCACATGGTGACTCTGAACTTAACCTTTCGAGGAACTGCCTGACTTGTCTCCAAAGTGGCTGCACCATTTTACCTTCCCTGCGGCGCTGGGTGAAGGTTCTGATTGCTCCCTGACAGCGCTTGCCGTTTTCCATCTTTTCCTTTCTGGCCGTCCTGGCTGGGATAGAGTGGAGTCTCGCTATGGTTTTGATCTGCATTTCCCTGATGGCTAATGAGGTCGAGCTGCTTCTCCTGTGCCTGGACCTGCTTTGGAGAAATGTCTGTTCAGTCGATGGCATTTTGAGAGGGTTGGACGTGGAGGTGGCAGTGGGGCTAGGCAGGAGCTGGGGTTCAGTCGCAGAGGCAAGCTGCCCACCCTGGTGAGCCCAGCAAGGAAGGAAGGGCTGCGCCAGCGGCAAGAACTAACTCCCACCCACTTTTCCTGTCCCCTCGGCTGGGCCATGGGAATCCCGGAGACCAGAGCAGACTGGAAAGCCGAGTGCTGTTACCTAGTGATGGCCTTAGTAAAGATGGGAGGGAAAACAGACATGGCTCTTGCTTCTCAAGCATGTGCAAGCTTTGCCCTCAGTGCCTTTTGTCAAATCGATGCATGGCAGCCCTTGGTAGGGGCCGGTGCTGCCACCTCCATCCCCATCTACAGATGAGGAAGCTGAGACACAGAGAGGCAGGGTCACTCACCCAGAGTACCCATGTGAACTGTGTGGAAGGCGCTAGAAGGAACCCAGGGCACTGATGTGAAAAGAGTGTGGATACTGCTCTATGAATTCTGCCCCCCCCCAATCCTGGCAGTGGAGCAGGGCCCTGTGCAGTGTGACAGGGGTGTGGGGGTGTGTTTGCGTTGGAAACTTTCCCTCAGTGGAATTCCTAATCACCACGAGGCCACTTCCCTGCATGGAGCCCGAGGGCGGGCATCTTTGCCTTCCCTGGCTGGGCGGACACTTCCAGAAGGTGATGGTGAGAGTGAGTCGTGTCCCTGAGCTGATGCCAGCATGGGGCCTGGTGAGGGCCAGATGCCCGGCAGGCGTCCCAGGACCACAGCGCCTTAGGGGGAACCCGGGGTCAAGCTGCAGGCTGGAGGCCAGTCCCTGCCCTCCTGATATCCTGTCCCAAGGGTATCAGGCTTGATACCCTTCCGGCTCTCACCTTGGAGGGTGCTGAGGGTGGGCAGGGCCAGCCTGCAGGGGTCCTGACACCCCTGGGTTTCCCCACAGACCACCTCCTCCACCCTCAAGGGGGCTATCCAGCTGGGCATCGGCTACACCGTGGGCAACCTGAGCTCAAAGCCAGAGCGTGACGTGCTCATGCAGGACTTCTACGTGGTGGAGAGCATCTTCTTCCCCAGGTAGGGCCCTGGGGTCCCTGGGGAGTGCCTGGCCCTCAGAATAGGTGCCAGATGCCTCTAATTCGAAACATGCTCTCCCATCCTCCCAGCTCCCTTCCCTCTGAAAAGAGCTCTGGCCCTCTCCTGGCATCTCCTTGACTTTGTCCTCAAACCCTGTGTTTCTTAGGATATTACCTTTCCATTGAATCAGAGAGACCCAATACGATAGTGGCTTAAACAAGAGAGAAGTTTATTTTTCCCCCTCCTGTAAATCCGGCAGCCCAGAGCCAATCCGGTGGCTGTGCATCATTGGTGACCTGGGTTCTTTCTCTCTTGTTGCTCTGCCATCCTCAATATGCAGCTTCTCCAAGCAGTGGTCTCAAGTGGGCTGCTCAAGCTCCAGCCATCACATGTGCATCCCAGCAACATCAGGGAGAAGGAGGAGGGGAGCACATACCTCTTCCCTTTAAGGGGACAAACAGGAAATAGCACGTGACTTCTGCTTCACTCATACCTCCTTTGTCAAAATACAGTCCGTATTTGTCAAAACGCCATCACACAGCCTAGCTGCTAGAGAGACTGGGAAACACAGTCTTATTCTGGCAGCCACTTGCCCATCCCACTTTTTTATATTTTGTTTGGGGGTTGGGGCATGGTCTGGGACTCGAACCCCGGTCTTCTGCAAGGAAGCATTCTACCACCATCCCACATTTTCAACTCCCAGTGCTAATGGAAGAAGGGGTGAACAGTTAGTGGGGGACAGCCCGAGACTGCCCACAGCCTCTTTGTCCCATCAGGAATCCCATGTGGCTTTTGCATATTGGACATCTTGAGAAGCCTAGGAGTTCTTCACCTAGAAGCACTGTCCTAGGCCGGGGAATGACGGTCGGGCCGCTGGGAGTTGGTGGGGAGTGGGGAGAGGCTCTAAAACACCACCGTTCCTCACGGGCTTCTCCCTTCTGTGTCTTCTCCTCAGCGAAGGCAGCAACCTCACCCCCGCCCATCACTTCCAGGACTTCCGGTTCAAGACTTATGCACCTGTCGCCTTCCGTTACTTCCGGGAACTCTTTGGGATCCGGCCAGATGATTACTTGGTAAGTGTATGAGTCAGCTATTGCTGCATAACAAATTACTATAAACTTAGTGACTTAAAACAACGCACGTTTATCGTCACCTTTCTGCGGGCTGGTTACTTGGGTGCAGCCATGCTAGATTCTTTGCTGCCGGTCCCACGAGACTGCAGTCACGGTGTCAGCCAGAGACACAGCTGGGGAAGGCCCTGCTTCCCAGCTCATGTCATCATTGGCAGGACCCAGTTCCTGGCTGGTTGTGGGCTGGAGGCCTCCATTCTTGCCACCTGGGCCCCTCCTTATGGCTGCTTGCTAACGAAAGAGACATGACAGGCAGTCAGAGGGGTGACTGTCCCCTCTCTTTTGTCCCCTCCGCTGGTTAAGAAGCAGATGGCAGGTCCTGCCCATGCCCAGGGGGTGAGGTGAGGACACCAGGAACTGGGCATCACATGGGGCGAACTTAAAGTCTGCGCTCCCCACTGCTGGCTGTGGCTTTATGATCTCAAATTAGAAAACTTGAAACCGAGGCCCTGCCATGTGACCTGTCCAGCTACTGTCAGCGCTCCTCACGGCCGCAGCAAGGCACGACGGAGTGCCGTACCCACAGCATCCTCTGAGTGCCTCGGTTATACTCTGCTCCTTAGGGGCCTGCGAGATCCTTTTCCAAACCTGTCCGCCCATCATTTCCTAACTTTGTCTCAGGAAAAACCTAAAATACATAGACGAGAGGCTCTGTACGCATTTGATGTGTTGTGTCTAATGACTGCAGTGGCTGCCGTCCTCAGGGGCAGACGCCTGTTGGTTCTAGCGCCTCTCTCTCATGGTGCCTCGCTTCCTCGTGCATTTATTTGGCTGGCTTTCACTGTGAGCTCAGGCTCAGGTCATCTTGATTTCGGGGGAACCTGAGCCTTAGAGACTGTACTCTGCCAACTGGTATTTGCCACGGCGGGGGGCATGTCTGACTCCAGAGTGCTCCAGCCTGGGGTCCGTGGTAGGAGGGCAAGCCCCGAGAACGTGCCCATCAGGCAAGCGGGAGCTCCATGTCCCCACACCTGGGGATGCTCCTGGCTGCAGGAGGGACAACCAGCGCACGCCCGCTGCCGTCAGCCCCAGAGTAGGGGTGCATTCCCAGGCCCCAGTGCAGCTTATGCAGCCTCTTGGGAAGGAGGGGAGCCCACACCCCAACTTACTCTTACTGGCCCAGATACCCAGGGAGACAGAGCTCGGAGGTCCATCCATCCGTCTCTCTCTTCCAGTCATTCCTGCTCTTGTCTCTGTGTCCCAGGCTGTGTGGCCTTGGACGAGTTACTTCACCTCTATGCCTCGGTTTCCCCCTCTGTCAAATGGGGGTGGTCATGGGACGGCTCCTTCTGGAGCTTATGGGAGCAAGTCCACAGACCTGGTCCCAGCTCGGAGTGGGGGGGGGGGGGTCAGTGCACAGCAGGTGGCACCCTTTCCCTGGTCAGGACCCTCCCTGTGGTGGGGGACGCAAAGCCGAGCCAGCCCCACCTGTGGTTGTGTCAGTTGTGGCTGGATCCAGGCCCCTGGAGGGGTCACCAGCTCCCACCTCTAATGCTGTCTTCTCTGGGCCTCTCTCTTCGCAGGTGAGGGTGGGGACAGCTGCTCAGGCCGAGGACCCTGCCATGGGTCCCCATTCCCAAGTTCCACTCCTCTGTGCAGCCACCACCAGCCCTGAGTACTGCCAGGGCTTGCTCCCCACTCAGCCACGTGAGATTCATGAGCTGCCCCCACTCTAGAGATTCAGGTTCAAACGCATAGCTGCCAGCAGGTCCCAGGCTTCACGCCAGCTGTGGGTCCCATGCCATTTTTATTTCCTGGGCTGTTCAAACAAATACCATGCAATGGCTTGGTCTCAACAATGGGAGTTTATTTGCTCGTTGTTTTGAGGCTAAAAGAAATTCCAAATCAAGGCATCATCTAGGCAGTGTTTTCTTCCAAAGGCTGGCCTCTTGGTTTGGGCTGCCGTCACATGGCAGGCAGGGCTCATGGAACTCCTGGGCTCTCCCTTCTCTTCCGGGTTCCTTTGACCTTTAACTTTTTGCTTCCCCTGACTTTTTCATTCCACCTATAAAGGACTCCAGTAATAGGATTGAGAGCCATCCTGAGGCCCACCTTACAGTGGCTCATGGGCGCAGGATTGGATTAAGTTTAAGAACATGCTCTTCTGAGCTGCGGCAAGCTCCAGGCCACCACCTGTCCCAAGGAAAGGCCCCTGCTCGGAACAATGGGCACGGATCTGGGGAAGGTCGCAGGCTGTGTCCCAAGTGATGGCAGCTGGTGGATACATCTGGCCTCGAGTTGCCTACCCCAGGCACCCTCAGAGAAGGGGAACACTGGGGCATCTGCCTACAGCCCTGTCCTGCTGACCGCCTTACCACATCCACAGGGATCCCCCCAGGACCCTGAAATCCACACGTCTCCTCATACATACCCCATAGCCTTGGAGGCCTGAGCCTACAGACCGCCCCCCTGTCCCCATCCCCCTCTGTTAGCAGTTTGCTTCCAGAACTTTCTCTACTTATATATCAAGAGGACGGACGTTGCAGGTTTTCTTTTGCACAAACCTCGATGCATCCTTTCTGCTGCCTTTTTCACTCAGGACGTCAGAGCGTCTTTCTCCTTCCAGTTGGACTCCATCCACTGAGGGAAGCTCAGGCTGCCTCTGGTCTCCCTGTCCCAGGTGGTCACACGTCCCCTGGAATGTGGTGACACCGTGGGGCCAGCCTGACCGTGCCCTGCTGTTTCCAGGAAAGCACAGAGCGGCTTCCAATGGTTTGGGGAAGAGAATGGAGGAGTCTGGGCGTGGGTGCCTGTATTTTTACGTGGATATTTGTGGCTCAAGGCTGAAGGCGGAGAAGGGACAGACAGATGGCCAGGGCTGGCAACGGCTATGGCTTGGACACACTCCCCCAGCCCCCGGAATCGGCCCTGACGCTGCCTTCACAGGAGTTCCGTCAGCTGGGCCGTGGAACATGCTGGAACCTGACCGCTCCTCACCCCTCACTGCTAGACCGCCCAGGGCAGGCCCCGCCGCCGCCCGCCCAGACACCCAGATCAGCTCCTGCTGCCATCCGCACTCCATGCGGCGGCCAGAGAGAGCTCTGGAGGAGACAGAAGACTTTCCACGTCACTCCCTGGCTCAGATGTTCTCTTGGCGTCTCCTTATCCTCAGCTCAAAGCCTCCTCATCGCAACCCAGGGGCCACCCTGTGCCCCCCAGGAGACTTTCTGCCCATCTCCCACCCAGCCTTGCAGACCCCCTCCTGTTCATTCGGCAGATTCCTACTCAGCATTAGACAGCGTCAGCCCAGTGGGGAGCCCACTGTGGCCTCTTGTGTGTATACCAATGGCGGTCAATTAGGATTTGGGGGCAGTGGGGTGAGAATCAGAGAACCCCACCCAGACAGCCTTAACCACAGGTGGTGCTTTGCGTTTTGTTAACCCAAAGGCCCAGACTCTGCAGACTCTGTGTTTTTTTTAAAAAAAAAAAAAAAGACAAACTGTTTTTTGTTATTATAAAATATAACGTATATGCAGAGCAAAGAAAGAAAAAAGCAATAATTTTCAAAGCACACTCCAAGTACTTACAGAACAGATCCCAGAGTTTTGTCGTGAGCTATCATTCCACCATCTCAGATTTTTCCTTCTAGCTGCTCCAAAACACTGGAGGCTGGAAGGAATATTAATATAGGTGATTCAGTAGCCATACTCATTTGTTAAATCACATTTTCTCTATTATACCTCCTCATTCTCCTTTGATCTTTCACCGATTCTGCAGGGATGTTTGGGCAAGGCCCTTTCTGGCTTTTCCACATTGAGAAGGGGTTTCGACACTAAAGGATTGGGGGATGTAATTAGTGGATAATCTTGGAGAGGCTGGTCCCTCTCAGTTTCAGGATGTATCTGATCTAGGAACCCTCTGAGAATTAGAGGTTCCAGGAAGACAAACCTAGTATATGAAACCTCTGTAGAGTCTCAGTTCTAGCCCTAAGTGTTCTTAAGAATCAACAGGAGTGATGTTGGTTGGGGGTTGGCAAACCACGGCAATTAGCACTATCTAACTGAAGTTTATGTAAGAGTAGCCTCCAGAATAGCCTCTTGACACTATTTGATCTCTGTTAGCCACTGATACCTCGTTTTATTATACATATTTTCCCTCTTGGCCCAGAAGGCATTGTCTGTCCCGTGGTGTCAGGGCAGACCCATCCCTGGGAGGCACACCCCACATTGTCAGGGAGACTCTCAGCCCTGGAAGTCATGTCCCACATAGCAGGGAGGGAAATGATTTCCTTGCAAAATAGGCCCTACTTTTTGCTCATTCACTTAGCAACATTTGTTGATGGTCTGCTATGTATCAGGCCCTGTGATCAGTGTCGGGGACTCTGCAGTGAATAAGTCACATAAAAGCCCCTCTCTTCATGGAGCTCATTGTCCAAAGGCAGGTGGAGGTGGACAGTAAATCTGTGGGTGAAATATAAACATCAGTGTGGAGAGAGATGAGGGATGCCAGGGCCGTGGGGATGTGGTGGGGCTGTGCCTCAGAGACCCTCTTCCTTGTCTCTCTGGTCTGCTGTGCTTGGGGCATGGCTCCCATCCAGAAGGTCACCTCATGGTCTAGCATAGCTGCTGGGGTTCCGGCAATCACATCAGTGTGCAAGGCAGGAAGTGGATGTGAAGGAGAGAAGGGCAGAAAAGAAGGTGCAACAAGTCAATTGGGGAAGAACTGTCTTTTCAACAAATGTTGGCAGAAGCAGATATCCATATGCACAAGAATGAAAAAAGACCTCTATCTCTGCCATATACAAAAATTAACTCAACTTGGAGCAAAGACCTAAATATAAGAACCAGACCATAAAACTCCTAGAAGAAAATATAGGGGCACATCTTCAAGATCTTGCGGTAAGCAATGATTTCTTAGAGTTCACATGCAAAGCACAAGCAGCGAAAGAAAAAATAAATGGGACTTCCTCAAAACCAGAAACTTGTGTGCATCAGAGGACTTTGTCAAGAAAGTGAAAAGACAGCCTACTCAGTGAGAGAAATAATTTGAAAACCACATATCTGATAAGGGTTTATTATCCAGAATAAAGGAATCCTATAATTCAACAATAAGAAGAATAAACAGCCTAATCAAATAACAGGCAAAATACTTGATAAGACATTTCTCCAAAGAGGGAATACAAACGGCTGAAAAGCACATGAAAAGATGCTCTGCTCGACTAGCTGTCAGGGAAATGCAAATCAAAACCATAGTGAGATAGCATCTCACACCTACGAGAACGGCCACTATTGAAAAAATAGAAAACTGCAAGTGCTGGAGAGGATGTAGAGAAAGAGGCAGCTCGTTCCCTACTGGTGGGAATGCAGAATGGTGCGGGCCCTGTGGAAGCTTTGGCGATTCCTCAGGAAGCTAAGTGTAGAATTAACCGCATGGCCTGGCAGTCCCCCGCCACTCAGTATAGACCCGGAAGAAATGAAAGTAGGGATGCGAATAGTGATGTTCATAGCGACATTATTCACGATTGCCAATACATGGAAACAACCCAGCTGATAAATGGATAAACAGAAATGTGGTCTCTACATACGATGGAATATTATTCCACCTTAACAAGGAATGATGCCCTGATGCCTGTGATAACACGGATGAACCTGGAGGACATTATGTTACGTGAAATAAGCCTGGCACAGTAAGACAGCTATTGCCTGGTCTCATTAATATGAACTAATTATAACCAGCAAACCCATGGAGTCAGACTCCAGAATCTAGGTTACCAGAAGACAGATTGGGGTTAGAGAATGGGGGGTTGATCCCTAACTTGTGCAGAGTTTCTATTTAAGCTGATGGTAAGGTTTGGAAATGTTGGGTGGTGATGGTAACACGTGATTGTGAGTGTAGTAAACAGCACTGAATGGTATAGGTAAGTGTGGTTAAAAGAGGAAACTTTAGGATTTATGTTTTACTAGAATATAAATTGAAGGATAAAGCCTAGAACTCTACAAGCGAACCCTACTTGGACAAAGAACTGTAGTTAATAGTACAAGTATACGAATATGTTTACAAACGTATGACACTAACGCAAGGTGTTAATAGGATGGTATATGGGGGAAATTTATAAGCCTCATGTAAACTATGGACAAAAGTTAATACTACTATTTAATCGGCTTTTATCAGGTGTAACAAATGTAACTCCTGTTAAAAATATATAGTCATACCACAGTGCTATCATTAATTATAACAAGTATTCCACACCAGTGCAAAGTGTTGGTGGCAGACTGGGGTATGGGAATCCTGTATTTGATGCAGGATTGTTCTGAAAAAATAAAACTTCTCATAAAAAAATTAAAAAAATTTTAAAAGCACATGTATTCGCTATCTGTCACCCTTTTAAGAAGTGCCCCACTTAGCATCTGATTACTGCCCAGTGGCCAGAGCTGAGCTCTGTAACCTCTGCTAGCCGCAAGGGAGGCTGGGAAAAGAGTCTTAGCCAGGTACATTGGTTCCCGAGTACACTTGGGGGGTTTGTTCAACTAATGAAAGCGGGCGGGGAAACAGCCCGGGGTTTGAATCCTTGCTGTGTGGCCTCGGGCAAGTCACTGCCCCATTCTGGAGGTAATGCCCATCAATCCTCGGGCCTGGTGCAGACCCGAGGCCACCAAGCGTTTGTGCGTTAGAACCCCAGGGCCCACGGTGGGTGGTGGGTGACCTCCCTTGCCCGCTCACTGCCCCCACCCCCACCCCTTTTCAGTACTCCCTGTGCAACGAGCCACTGATCGAGCTCTCCAACCCGGGTGCCAGCGGCTCCCTCTTCTACGTCACCAGCGACGACGAGTTCATCATCAAGACGGTCATGCACAAGGAGGCGGAGTTCCTGCAGAAGCTGCTTCCCGGCTACTACATGGTGGGTGGTCCCACCTGGTGCCCTGCAGTGGGGAGGGTGGGGGGGGCTGGCGTCCCCCACCCACAGCCCACATGGCTTGACGGTGCCCGCTGGGGGTCTCATTCGTCCACACCATGAGCTTCAATCCAAGGGTGCCCCCTCCCTGCCCAAGCTACAAACCCCTCTAACCACGTCATCCCGAGCAGTTCTGCTCTGCCCCAACTTGCTTCCCCAAGCTGGCAGGAATAGGCAGCTCCAAGATGACACCAAACAGTGGACCCACCCTCCTGGACAGGCCCAGGAGAGACCATCTTGGGGGACACTGGAGACTCGCCCTTGCGGTCTCTTCCATCAGATGGTGTCCAGTCACTGCCCTCTTTTTCTCTGGTCACATGGCCCTGGTAGCCCGCCCCAGGCCCCATCTGCCTGAGCCTCAGCCACAGCCCCTCCCTGCCGACACCCTCTGAGCCTGGGAACCTGGCTTTCTGGGCTGCTGCAGTGAGCCAAGTGGCTGGGTGGTGACTCAGAGGCCTGGGGGAGCTGGAGAAGCTGCCAACTGGCAAAGACCGGCTGCCAGGCCCCCTTCTGTGCTGTGATTCACCCCCACAAAGGGCATGGATGGGTTGGGGAAGCAGGCAGGAGCCTCCGAGAACAGGCCACCTGCTCCACTCGTGAGCCTGGCTCTCACCCTGCTGAGCCTGGCGAGCTCCCTTCTGGGCAACTCTGTGGTGACTCAGTTTCTCCCTTGGGGTGTCCTGCATCCACTGTGACTGATGCTTAGGTGGGACTCCCGGTTTCCCTGGGTCAGGGCCGTACAGTTTCCAGCCAGGTCCTATATATGCTGAGTCCGGCAGGCCAGGCGGGCTCGGTGACACAGCCGTGCTCTGCAGCGGCAAAGCCTGGGTGGCAACGCGCTCATGAACGGGCATGCAGTGTTCCAGAAGGACTGTATTTATGGACACACCGACATTTGAATTCCATCCGTTTCATATGCCACAAAAGATGTTCTGATTTATTTTTTCCAACTTTTTTTTTTTTTCATGTAAAAACCATTCTCAGCCTGTGAGTATCCAAAGGCAGGCAGTGAGGTTGGATCTGGGACCTGGTTTGCTGACCCCTGGTCCTGGGCCTGCCCTTCCACCCCCTCAGCTCCCCCCTCCCCACCCACCCCCACCTCACCCCACCCCCAGGACCGGCCATTGCTCCCAGGGAGTCTGACCTGGTGGTAAGACAGCAGGACGCCTCTTGGGAGCTTCCTGTGGGGTTCTATATTGAATGGGCCCAGGTGCCCCTGGGGTCCACAGGCAGGAAGCGCCCTTGCCTTGTTATTCGCAGGCCAGCACCTGCTGCGTGCCAGGAGCCCACCTGAATGACCCGGGATGGGGGGACAGGGCCCTGCCCTCGGGGGCCGGCCTCTGACAGTCCAAAACCAGTGCAAAGGTCACATAACACGTCCATGTATGGCCTCAGTGGGGTGGTCACAGTCGAGTCTGAGGGAGCACCAGAGAGGCTAGAAGCTTTTGGAAAGAGTGCAACCGTCTCCTCTGGGGCTTAGCGTCAGTCAGATGGGGAGACCCACAGAATGCAGCCAAGGGGAGCACGCAAGGCCCCCAACTGAGCCTCCCTCCCTCTCCCACCCCCAGAACCTCAACCAGAACCCCCGGACGCTGCTGCCCAAGTTTTACGGGCTGTACTGCGTGCAGTCAGGGGGCAAGAACATCCGCGTCGTGGTCATGAACAACATCCTGCCCCGCGTGGTCAAGATGCACCTCAAGTTCGACCTCAAGGGCTCCACGTACAAGCGGCGGGCCAGCAAGAAGGAGAAGGAGAAGAGCATCCCCACCTACAAGGACCTGGACTTCATGCAGGACATGCCCGAGGGGCTCATGCTCGATGCCGACACCTTCACCGCCCTCGTCAAGACCCTGCAGCGAGACTGCCTGGTGAGGAGGAGCCCGCGGCCAAAGAGGACCCCTGGCCCGTGGCCTCAGGGAGTCCTGCCCAGCTGGGATTCAGGGCCTGGTGCTGGGGGCTTGGATGGGCTCTGCTGGGAAAGGGGGCAGGTAGGGAATTTGGGGGAAACAAGAAGCTTGAGGCCTGGCCCCACCTCTGTGTGGCCCAGCACTCACAGAGGCCGCTCATCTGTGCCTTGAGGTTGCACAGGCCCGTGGAGGGGGATGTCACCATTCTGAGCAGCACCACCACGAGCCCAAGCTGTGACCCCAGCATCAGGCTGCCTGGCTGCCTGGCTGTCCTAGTGCAGATTCAACTGGCAATGAAAACCCATAACCCAGGGCAGGGCAGTCCCAATGCCTTCCATGGCCCAAAATTGAACAAGGGGGTATGGTGTCCCTAAAAAGCGACGGCTGCACAAGCTGTTCACATCCGTGGTGAGGGCGGAACGGGCTGGCCCTGCCTCTGCCCACTGCACGCCACCAAGTCCTAGTGCTGTGGTGACAGCCCCAGAGCCTGGCACCAGGCAGCCTGGGTGTCCAGCCCAGCTTTGCCACATCCAGCTGAGCAGTCCTGAGCCCAATACCTTCCCCCTCGGTGCCTCAATTTCCCCACCTGCTGAATGGGACAGTTATCTAGCCCAGCCCTGCAGACAGTTGTGGGGTGGGGGTAGAGCCTGACCTCACAGGGATCTCAGCCAGCCTGCCCTCTGTGACCCTGGCTAAGCTCCCTTAACCCCCCGGGACCCAGAAGATCTCCTCTCTCACCCCCATTTCTGCGAGGAGCAAAAGGGCTCAGTGAGGGGCCCCCAGCCTGCAGCTTCCACCTGGTGGGCTGCCTCTTCTGCCCTACTGGCCCCCTGAGCCCACTGCCCCAACCCCCTGGCCCCTTTGAGAACTCGAGAAAACACCCCCAGGAAAGCTTCCCAGGTGCATCATATAGGGCGTCCTTCAGAGGATCTTGGGAGTTCCCTGGGGCCGGGACGCATCCACCCACCTTGGGGTGCACCTCCGCACGGGAATGTTCTGGAAGGACTAGGGGCTGCCATCAGAGCACCCTGTCGGGAAGGAAACTTCCCCTCCCCAGCCCGGGGTCGGCGCTGTGGGGTAACCCGGCAGGGGTGCCTGGCTCGGCCTCCCCACGGGGCGCCCTCCGGCTGGTTCCCGCAGTGCGCTCTCCTCAAGTCTGTCCGCACCCGTCGCTGTCCGCCGGGCCAGGTCCTGGTGGGCGTGGCTGTGACCGGAGGGCGGGGCATGGGGAGGGGGCGGTCCTGGCCCTGACCCTCCCACCTGCCCGCCAGGTGCTGGAGAGCTTCAAGATCATGGATTACAGCCTGCTGCTGGGGGTGCACAGCATTGACCAGTACGAGCGCGAGCGGCAGGCGCAAGGTGCCCAGAGCACAGCGGACGAGAAGCGGCCCCTGGGCCAGAAGGCGCTCTACTCCACCGCCATGGAGTCCATCCAGGGCGGCGCGGCACGCGGCGAGGCCATCGACACAGACGACACGTGGGTGCCTGGGCTTCAGGAGGGCAAGGGGTGGGGGCCGGGGCTGGGTGCTGGGGGCCTGGGTGAGCGGGGCCATCGATGCATTGGGGCGTGGCTATCTGGCAGGGGGCGGGGCCATGGAGGTATTGGGGTACCCTCCAGGTGGAGGACCCTGGGCAGGGGTGGGGTTATCTGGACAGATGACATGTGGGTGCATGGGCTGGGGGAAGGCAACGGGTGGGGGCTCGGCCGTCCAGATGGAACACACGGTTGCCCAGACTGGTTAGGTGGGGCCATCGATCCTTTCAGGTGGGGCTATCGAGACGTGGTGGTGGGGCCACTGAGGTGGACCACGTACCTGGCAGGGCTCAGGGGTCCTTCCAGACCTACCCCTACTCCCTGAGCCACATCATCCTTTCTCCTGCCCAACCCCTCCCCTGGGCAGGTTCTGGGGGTCTCTCAGGAAGCCCCAGTCTACCTTCGTGGCTTATCTTTCTCCCTTGCCCACGTGGAAAATGGGTGGAAGGGGGCTGATGCAGAAGTGAATGGAGTAGGAGACCATGGCAGGTTCCAGAAACCTCCCTGAGCCCTGGTGCACACACATCTCCGCCCCCTGCCCCGCAGCTGTCCTCAGGGCCCGGCAGCCAGGCACAAGGAGGAGATGGGGAGCATCACCTCCCTCGCAGGCCAGGGAGCAGAACCTTAAAAATGCTGAGGGGGAACGCAGGGCTGAGATGCAGCCGACTTAATAGGCCAGGGTAGGGCGGGGCTGAGAACCCTGCATCCACAGAGATAAGAGGCAGTTAGCACAAGAGACACTGATGAACAGGGCTTGAGAGAGGGTGATGTTGGTTGAGCCTTAACCTCTGCTGACTCCAGAGAGGGAGAGACAAATCAGCCCTGCCTGGGGTCCCACCCTTTGGGAACTCGGGGTTCAGTCAGGGAGACAGACTCAGGGTCTCCCCCTCGACACGGCTGACATTCAGGGCCCATCATTCTCTGGGGTGGGGGCGTCCTGGGCGCTGGAGGGGAGTGAGCGGCGTCCCTAGGCTCCCCCCACCCCATGTCAGCAGCAGTCTCTTTCCAAGTCGTGACAGCCACAAATGTCCCCAGACATGGCTCAGTGTCCCCTGAAGGCAAAATCCCCCCAAGGTAAGATCCACGGCCATAGATGGTGTCAAGGTCATTGTCCTCACTACAGCAGCCCCTGATGGTCGGGACAGAGCTGGAGCCTCCCAGCCTGACCTGTTCTGCCCTCCTGAGACAGGAGGATTGCATCACCCTCTTTTTAGATGAGGAGATGAAGGCTCAGAGAGGGCGGGCACTTCCCAGGAAGCACAGCAGCTGGGGGTGGGCCGTGCCCACATTGGACACTCACTCTGGAGGACACAGGGGACTTGGCCCAGGGCTCCAGGTTCGGGGGTGGGTGTGAAGGGACACAGCACACAGAGGCCAGGGCCCCCACCTTGTTCTCACTCCATCCTGGCATTTATAGGGTCTGCACAGGGCGCAGCGGGGAGAGGCCAGGGGAGCAGGTGAGCGCGGCAGAGCATGGCGTGCAAGGCTGGCACGGCAGGGCGGAGGCCTACGGGCAGCTGCTGTAGTGTGTGACCCCACTAACTCGGGGGTGGGACCTAAGAGCCGAGTGACGTGGTTAATGACCCCATTGGCCCCCAAAAGCCCCTCCCTGCTGGAGCTTGTGCGCGGACACGTGTGTGTAAGAATCTATGTGTGGGGGTGTAGACGCGTGTGCGTGCCCAGGTCTGGGAGGCAGGGCCCTCAGCACCCCCCACCTGCCTGCAGCTTCCCCCAGGTGGGGGTCCTCAGTGCTGGGACCCTCTCTGGGCATCGCAGAGCTGCTCTATATGGGGAGCCGTATGGAGCCCCCAGAGGCTGCCGGGACCCCTGGGCTCCAGGCTTCTCCCGCCCCTCGCGGTCCCCCGCTCCAGCCCCGGCTCCCTGTGTTCTCCAAATTCTGGAACCAGCATGGGGCCCTGAGAACGGGGCTGGGGGGGGGGCTCTGGGCCGGCCTCTTCGTGGGCCACGTGCAGGCTGAGCCCCCAGCAGCCTGCTCCCCGTGCCTGCCCAGCCCCGTGGGGTGCTGACCAGTGCCCTCTCCCCCAGGATGGGCGGCATCCCTGCCGTGAACGGCCGAGGGGAACGCCTCCTGCTGCACATCGGAATCATCGACATCCTGCAGTCCTACAGGTGGGTGCCCGGGCCCGCCCTGCCCAAGACCCTTTGTTTCCACAGCTCCCCCAGTCACCTGGCCACCGGCTTCCCACTTTAAGGCCTTCCTTAACCTTCCAGAAGGCACCTGCCTCTGTTTCCCCAGAACTGCTGTAACAAAGTCCCACAGACAAGTGAGAAATCGATCGTCTCCCAGTTGCAGGGGCCAGAAGCCCAAAGTCAAGGTGTCAGTGGGCCTGGCTCCCTCTGAGACCCGTGGGAAAGAATCCGCTGCCCACCTCTCTTGTGGCTGCTGGCGTGACCTCCTCCCCTCTGTCTGTCTCTCTGCTGTAGCCAGACTTCCTCTTCTTACAAGGACTCCAGTCGCATTGGGTTAAGGGCCTGTCCTACCCTGGAATAGGGCACTGACACCACCTGCCACAAACCTCTCTACAGATAAGGCCCCATGTCACGGACCTCAGGTCAGGACTCTGGCCTGGCTTGTTGAGGGGCACGGTTCAACCCGACCGGCCCCTGTGCTGCCTTTATCACAAGCCTGGCAGGGAGGCCTGTGGCCCCCGTCGCAGTGAATCCCCTTCTGGGATCCTTCCAAGAGAAACCGCAGTCCCTGATGTACACGCAGAGGCCCTCGATGGCAGCAGCTACTACCAGGCCAAGGCCAGGAGGGGCTGGCAGCCAGCTGCTCCTGAGCTCAGCTGCATCTGCAAGCGCCTACTCTGTGCCAAGGGTTCGGACAAAACAGGGAAGGGAGCAGGGGACACCCTACCCCCAGCCTGCTCACCTGGCTGCAAAAGCCTGACGGCCTTGGACAGCTTTTCCAGTTTGCAGAAAAACTCACGACCCACCGTCGTGTGACAGGGGGCTTCAGACTCGCATGTGCCAGGTGGTCTTGAGCCTGAGCAGCGTACCCGGAAAGATCTAGAAGGAACAGAAAGATCTAGAAGGAACAGCTTTTGGCAGTTGCTGATCAACGTCAGGGCCACGGGTAATGCCGTTATTTGTGCCCTGTGCCCTGCAAGCTTCTGATAATGAGTGTTTTAAAAAGTTGTTTAGTTTTTTTACCATCAAGGTAAGATGTGTTCCTGATAAATACAGATGTTATGGAAGGCTGATTTGTAACCATGAAGTCTCCATTTCTCATCCCAGTCCTATCCCCAGGGAAGAATGTTACCCTTTGGCCTCAGATGATTTCTTCTCAGGTCTCAGGGTGGATCTTTTTTTAAATGCAGAGATGGACTCGTGCTCAGCCTCCTGCTGATATTTCATGGCCTCTTTTCTTCCATCTGACAGGTGATCTGTCTCCTGCAGGGAGCTCCCTCTGGTTTCTGAATGAAATTAGGCAGTTTTTAAAAAGTAATAAGCCAGGAGCCTGTCCCACAGGGCAGGCGGGCTGTAAGAGGCAATTGAACGCTCCCACCCCCATATCGGGGTGGGGGTGGGGTGTCCAGGAAGTCTGCCTGGAGGAGGCACTGTTCTCCGCAGCTGCAGCTGGAATGAACGGACCTGGCCAGTGATCATAGTAACCTGTGCTGGCCCAGCAGAGAGAAGGCACGACATCAGGCTATTTGTCCCCATCTGGGGGCTGAGCAGGCTATGAGGGCACAGGAAAGAGGAGAGTGTGGCCTCTGGCTGAGCAGCAGGGGTGCCCCAGTCTCCGTAAGATGGGGTCTCTCCCTCTCGGCATGGCTGGCATTGGGACTAGATCATTCTCTGGGGTGGAGCCATCCTGAGTAATACAGGGTGTTCAGTTGCCTCCCTGAGCTGCCCCCACTCAATGCCAGTGATAACCATAGATGTCCCCAAACATTGCCACATGTCCCTGGGGGCAGAATTGACCCCGGCGGTGAGCCCCTGGCCTGGCCTTGGCTGATTTTCTGGTGTCCTTTCTTTATGCAGATTCATTAAGAAGCTCGAGCACACCTGGAAGGCTCTCGTCCATGATGGGGTGAGCGGCTGCCACTGACTCCTGTGTCCCAGGGCCTTTTCATCACACATCCCCCTAGGGAAAGCAGGCACTGTGTGGCGACAATTGAGGCTGTCACAACGGCGGGGCCGGGGAGCTGCTGGCATCAGGTGGCAGGAGCCCAGGGATGCTCAGCCCTTTCCAGTACCCAGGGTGGTCCCCACCCCAGAGAAGGACCCAGGCCCATGTCAACAGTGCCGAGGGTGAAATGTCCTGGCTTAGGGGCTGAGGAGGCTGGGTGCTGGGTCCTAGGGACGGTCAGGAGTCCCCACCTTAGGAGCTCAGCATTTCTGAAGGGCCACCTGCCGTGCAGTCTCCCTCTTGTGCTAGTGAGGACACGAGGCCCAGAGAGGGGCTGTGCTTGCCTGGGGTCACCCAGGTGGGGACGCTGGGGACATCCCAACCCATCTGGCACCAAGGAACTCCAGCTTCCACCCGCCGGCCAGGTGGTCTTTACCACAACTCACCAGCTCTGCCGTTAGGGCACAGAAGCAAGCACAGGCGTACCGCCAGTGACCCGGCATGGCTGGGTGCCAATAGAACGTTCTTTACAACCAGGCAGGGGGCCCTAATTGGCTAAGCCCTGTTCCCAAGGATCTCCCTGGTTTCTTTATTTTAATACTTACTTTCTCATTTACTTCTTGGATAATGATTTTACTCACGTGGTTCAAAAGTTGAAAAACACAACTGGGGTTTGTAACAAATGAATCGCCCTCCCACCCCATTCTCTTCCACCCTGTCCCTGTCCCCAGAAGCAGTCTATTTTTTGGAACCCTTCTGGAAAGCCCTCATGCATGACCCGTCTCTTCCCCTTTGTGCACGGAAGGCAGCCCCCGCCCCTGCCCCTGACACGGAGGGGTATGTCCCAGGCTATTTCCTGCCCTAAGGCAAAACACGGCCTTGTCTTTTTTGCTAGCTGCATAGTACTCCCCCTGTCCGCTGCTCACCTTTTGGCCTCTAGCACTTGCCACCACCTTCTCTTCCTAGGACACGGTCTCTGTCCACCGCCCCAGCTTCTATGCCGAGCGCTTTTTCAAGTTCATGAGCAACACGGTTTTCCGGAAGAACTCCTGTAAGTTGCCCTAGCCTCATCAGGCGAGGGGGATAGAGGGGTGCTAGGAAGAAGAGGGCAGGGAGGCTGAGCATGGGGGACAAAGCGGCTCACCGTCCAGCGGCTCTTAGACCCACCACATCTTCGCCTTTGGGCCTCGGGGATTTCACCCCCACAGGGGGGTCGTTGGGGGTTTTGCCCCCAGTGGGTGACAAACACACTCCCTGGGGCCGTGCTGTCTGGGTTGGAATCCCGGCTCAGCGTCATCCTGACTCTGTGACCTTGACCAAGTGTTACCTCTCTCTGTGCCTCAGTTTCCTCCTCTGCATAAAGTGGTCGAGGTAGGGGGTCTGCACAGCACAATCAGCATCGCCTGCAGGGCCCGAGGTTGCACATCAGGCACCCATCTTTACAGGGAGGCAGCGGGATGGTCCCGGGGCACACAGCTGCCGGGGAAGGCAGAGGGGGTTTCAGCCCCTCTGCCAGCGTCCCTGTGGGGGGCTTTGGAAGGTTCCATGTCTGCCCTGGGCCTTGACTTGTCCTCATGCGATACTATAGAACCTGGGGTCAGATTTGGGAGCCGTGTCCCACATGCCACCAGAAGGCTTTTCCTTGTGCAACACTTTTCACCCACCCGCCCACCCTCACCTGCCACAGACACACTCCTACGGGCGGGGTCCCAGCACTGGGCATACAGCCAGTGCTCACTAGGTGTCTATGGGTGAGCATGCTTTGAAAAAGCCAGCGAGGTGCACCTTTTCCCAGCCCTGTGTCAGCCGCTGGCAATCAAGCACAGTGGCAACCTTTAACCCACGGAGATGTACACACACCTCCAGTCGGGGCCTTTGTCCCAGCGAGCTGGTGGTTAGATGTTTGCCAGCACAGCACTGCCCAGAACCTTCCCCGTGGCCACCAGGGGCCTTCACCCACCTTTGGTGACTCTGTGGCTCCACCCAAGGCAAATCAAGCGCCTACTGTTTGTCAGGAGCTGTGCCAGGCTACCTGGGAGCAGAGGCGGCCAGGAGGGCTGACGATGGGCTGGAATCAGGCATTTGGATGGGCCAGGCCTGCCCCGAGGGGTCATCCATTACTCGCTGTTGCAGCTGAAGCCCCCGGCCCCCCTGAGCTGTGTGCCAAAGGGACTGAGGCCAACCATGGAGACCACGACTTTCCCCAGGGGGTCAGGGGGGCAGGCGCGGGGCAGGATCCCCAGGCATCTCCCACTGTCGGTGTTAGGATGGGGTGCCCAGTCCCCGACCCAGCACCTTGCATGGCAGAACCCGGGTTCAAACCCAGAGCTGAGGCTTTATCTTCAAGAGGCCTTGCCTTGAAGGATGGGATGGGGCCAGGTGGCAAACGGGATGGGGCCAAGAGGGGCCACGAGACTCAGAAGAATGACCAGGGGGTCAGAAAGGTGGGTGGGGCCCCATGGAGGCAGGCAGGTGGGGACAGGAGGGCAGGGCGTGGGCCAGGAACTGACCACCCACATCCCTGACGCCCTTCCTCACAGCCCTGAAGTCATCACCGTCCAAGAAGGGGCGCAGCGCCTTGCTGGCTGTCAAGCCCCTGGGGCCCACGGCCGCCTTCTCGGCCAGCCAGATCCCCAGCGAGCGGGAGGACGCCCAGTACGACCTGCGGGGAGCCCGTAGCTACCCCACGCTAGAAGACGAAGGTGAGGGGGGCTGCCGGGAGAGGCGGCCATGGGGTGGGGGAAAGGCAGGGACATGGGAAGTGCTGGATGGGAGGCAAGGGCTCACGGGAGACTCCCAAAACTGGGCTGGACAGGGGTGCCCTTGTGCATCCCAAAGGCCCTGGCGTGTCTCCCCTACCCGGGAGCCACAGAAGCACCTGGCAGGGGGTGGATCAGCTGGGACTGGGTCCATCGTCAATGCACTGCAGTGGGAGCTCAGCCTGGAGGGTACTGTCCTGGGAGGGGACCCCTCATGGAGGTGTGGGGAAGCCTCCTGGGCAGGGTGGGATGAGGTAGGTACTTCATGGGGTGGCCTCGTCCTGAAGGCCCCTCCCCAGGAATGCAAAGGCCCTGGGGCAAGGGGAGCCTGGCCAGTTCGAGGGTACAGGGAGGGGATGAGGGAGCAAGTGGGAGTTTGGGAGGACAGGGAGTAGGTGGGTGGGTTGCATAGGGCCTGCTGAGCCACGGGGCGGGGGTGTGGATGTTATTTTGAGGACGCAGGACTTTATTTATTTATTTAATTTTTTTTCATTCTACTAAATTTATTTTAGCATTTGTTCCCCCTATTATTTATGTATTTTTAATCCATATGTTTTACTCGTCTGTCCATAAGGTAGATAAAAGGAGCATCAGACACAAGGTTTTCACAATCACACAGACACCTTGTGAAAGCTAAATCATTATACAATCATCTTCAAGAAACATGGCTACTGGAACACAGCTCTACATTTTCACACATTTCCCTTCAGCCTCTCCATTACACCTTAACTAAAAAGGTGATATCTACTTAATGCGTAAGAATAACCTCCAGGATAACTTCTTGACTCTGTTTGGACTCTCTCAGCCATTGACACTTTGTCTCATTTCGCTCTTCCCCCTTTTGGTCGAGAAGGTTTTCTCAATCCCTTGATGCTGAGTCTCAGCTCATTCTAGGTTTTCTGTCCCATGTTGCCAGGAAGGTCCATACCCCTGGAAGTCATGTCCCATGTAGAGAGGGGGAGGGCAGTGAGTTTGCTTGTCATGTTGGCTGAGAGAGAGAGGCCACATCTGAGCAACAGAAGAGGTTTTCTTGGGGGTGACTCTTAGGCCTAATTTTAAGTAGGCTTAGCCTATCCTTTGCAGGATTAAGTATCATGTACAAACCCCAAGATTGGGGACTCAACCTATTGCTTTAGTTAGGATGCTGGTACTTACTAGAAGCTTTTGTTTAAGGAGGGGTGGATTCAATCTTTTTTTGCCTTTTTAAAAGCTGTATGGGAAGAAAAGAGGGTTGGGTAGTAGGTGGAGGGCAGGTACCTATGGGGCGGGGGGCAGTGGCCGGGCTGGAGGGCAGGTACTGTTACCAAACAATAGACGATGGGTTCTCTGCACAATGTACTCAAATGACCAATTCCTGAGACACACGGGTTTCAAATAGAAAGAGTTTATTGCTATATGCAAAATGGGAAATCAGATGGCCTACCAGCCCCCAAATCTGACTTCACTAACTATAGTAACTCTGAGAGTTTTATAGTATCTAAAGATGGGCAGGTTTTAGGATAATGAGCACTGTGGCCCCAGGTGACGTGATTCGAGGTGATGTAATTATTGCACGTGCACAGACTGATCACATGCCTAGTCCCAGAACATGTGTAAGAAAATGGCCTTCATATGATGACAGGTGCAATTTTTCGTGTTATGACGAGGTATAGGGCACTTGTAGATTACCGCACATGGCAGGCAGGCCCGTTTTAGTTAGATCCGGTTTCATTTATCAAGTTACCTTTGGATTTGGGGTGGGTCAGTTCGAGGCTGACCCAGGGCCCTGCATTAATAAATATTAGGGTCTGTATTTAGTGACCACAAGACTCCAAAGTGGGAAAACCGGATGAAATGGGTACAAGTGAGGGTCAGTCACCAGCTGTTTATAATCACCAAGGCACAAGATAAAGGCTGTGCAGCCAGCAGCAGCGATCGAGGCAGTTGGGTTATAGTTCAGAGACTTCAGGTTTTTCCTTCTGTCTACTGCAGTATACCAGAAAGCAGGAAACAATGTTTACGTAAATGACTCAGTAATCATAGTCCCCATCCCCTAAATCCTCTCTTCTCGGTTACAGTATTTAGGGAGGGGCACAGTGTCCAGGTGAGAGGACAGGCACTGGGGGGCAGGGTCCAGGAGCGAGGACAGGCACTGGGGGGCAGGGTCCAGGCGGGAGGACAGGCACTAGGGGGTAGTGTCCAGGAGGGGAGGACAGGCACTGGGGGGCAGTGTCCAGGCAGGAAGGGCAGGCACTGGGGGCAGTGTCCAGGTGGGGAAGGCAGGTACTAGGGGCAGTGTCTAGGTGGGGAGGACAGGCACTGGGGGGCAGGGTCCAGGCAGGAGGAGCAGGCACTGGGGGGCAGTGTCCAGGCAGGAGGGCAGTGTGGTAGGGTGGGGAAGCAGCAGAGACGTCATGTAGGATGGCCCCGAGATGGGCCGGTGGCAGGGTAGGCGTGGCGACCCAGTGGCTCTGCGTGGTGCTGACTCCCCTCTCCCCTGCAGGCCGGCCCGACCTCCTGCCCTGCACGCCCCCTTCCTTTGAGGAGGCCACCACCGCCTCCATCGCCACGACGCTGTCCTCCACGTCGCTGTCCATCCCTGAGCGCTCCCCCTCGGAGACGTCGGAGCAGCCGCGGTACAGGTGAGGGCCAGGGCGCAGGGGCAGGGGCGAGGGGCGCGGGCACGGCCACGCACTCTGGGTCACCGGTTTCCGTCCCTCTTACAGGCGGCGCACGCAGTCGTCGGGACAGGATGGCCGGTGAGACCCTTCCCCTGCCCTCCCGCTCCAGTGCCCCTCCCCTCTGTGACCCGCCTTTCCTGGGGACAGATGTGGCCCCGCACAGGAGCTCAGGATGGCACTCTGCCTTTCTGTTCTGCCCGGGCCTGGAAGACGCCCTCCCATTGCCTCTCCTTTCCGCTGTCATTTCCACTAAGTTCATTTCTAACAGGGCCAGGCCCCCACAATGTTCAAAATTTCAGAGCTTCAAAAGAGAAACTGGCGCGGTGCCCCCTCCCACACCTGCTGCCCTGGGAGCATCTCTGGGCCGTGCTTTTTGTCTCTTTAACGAGTTATTTGAGCCATTTACAAGCAAATATGCACACGTGCTTCTTTTCCCTTTCATTTTTTTGAAACATTTTTTATTGTGAAATACAACATATATGCAAAAAAGCAGTAAATTTCAAAGTACATTATACTGAGTAGTTATAGAACAGATTTCAGAATTTGGTATAGGTGATAGTTCCACAATTTTAGGTTTTTCCTTCTATCTCTTCCAAGACACTGGAGACTAAGTATCAGTATAATTTTCAGCAGTCATGTTTGTTTGTTAAATCTTTAACTTCTCTGATATAATTCCCCTTTCTCACTTTGATCTTTCTCCCACTCTTTAGGGGTATTGGGGCTCTCCCCATTCTAACTTCTTCGTGTTGGAAAGGGATGTCACTAATATGGGATAGGGGGATCAAACTGGCTGCTGTTCTGGAAAAGCCTCTCCGGGTTTCAGAATTTATCTGACCTAGGAACACAACTGAGAGTTGTAGGTTTCTGTAAAGTAATCAGAGTGCATGGAACCTTTGTAGAATCTCAGATAGAGCCCTAGATATTTTTTACAGTTGGCAGAAATGGTGTTGGTTGGGGTTTGGCAAACCATTGACCTTTTATTTTGACACAAACGGAGGGTCCTGTGTGCCCTGCTCTCTCCCCGCTTTTGCCACTAAGCAGACGTGTATCTGGCTTTCCTGGGCCCAGGCTGGGCACTCGAGTCACAGAAAGACCCAGGGGACAGGCCCTGCCCCCAGCAGCCCCCAGGCTGGGGGTGACAGCCAGAGGGGGCAGGTCCAAGCTTGAGAAGCTCAGACAGGACTTGCTGATCAGGGTGGTGTCCAGAAGCTCAGACCGCCCTCCGGGGCGGGAAATAGGCCCCAGGCCTGGAGCTCAAGAGATGGACCCTCCTCGGGAAAGTAGGGCGAGGAGGGAAACTGAGGCCCGCTCCCCTCGCTGCAGGCCCCAGGAGGAGGCCCACGCGGAGGAGGACCTGCAGCAGATCACGGTGCAGGTGGAGCCCACGTGCAGCGTGGAGATCACGGTCCCCAAGGAGGAGGACACGGGGTGAGTCTCAGGCCCGTGGTGAGCCCGGCACACCCACTTGGTCCCTGCCCTCATCCCCATTTCCCCAGATGGGCCATCGCGGCTCAGAGAGGGAAGCCATGGCTGGGCGCTCGAACCCACATCTCATCCTTTCTCCAGCCAGCAAAGGAGTGGGTGCTGATTTCACACTTACAGCCCAGGGCTGCTCTGGCACCTCCATACCCCATCCTTGCCCTGTATCCACTGTGTCTGTCAGAGTGAAGGGGGAAGGGGAGGGGGTGGCCTCTGTCTTTGAAGGGACTCAGAATTTCTACACACAGTTCCCGCTCAAATCCCAACAGTCGTGGCGCAGTCTCGTGGCCAGACCGAGCAGCCAGTTGGCTGGGGACCATCGGTTGAGTGCTCAAGTTCCTTTTCTTTTTTCTTTCTTTACTAACAAAGGCATTTGAGGCTACGCATTTTCCTCTCAGGGCTGCTTTGGCTGCATCCAGTAGGTTTTAACATGAGCTAATTCTTTTTTTCACTGGGTTATAGGTAGTTTGCAATTTTCATTTCAATTTCCTCTTTGCTCTAAGGCACTGGTTCTCAGCCAATGTGGGTTGACTTTGCCCCCCACCCTTGGGGACATTGAAACTTGACATTTGATGCATGTGTGGTTGTCACAACCGGGGAGGAGGGCGCTTCTGGCATTGACGCTGCTCAGCACCCTCCCAGTGCCCAGGACACGCCCACCCCGGAGAACGGCCTGGCTCCCGTGTCAGCCGTGCCGAGGTGCGAGACCCTGAGCTGGTGGTTATTTAGGAGTAGTACTCAACTTCCAAGAATTTTAGGATTTTTTTTTTTTGTTCCCCTTTTTCGTATACTTCTTCCTCATTTTAAGTTGATTTGAAGAAGGCAGCCTGTGATAGCTGTGCTTTCTTTCTTCCTTTTTTTTTTTAAGTACATCAAGTACATGATCCATTTTAAAAAACATCCTACAGACATATGTACAAAATGTACGTCTCCCTCAAGGTATGAAAGTTTCTGTATCAGCCTGTGCCATCCAATTTATTGTCTATTGTCATTTGGTTACTTTATGTACTTACTTGCTTTTTTCTGTTCTAATGCTATAATTTCATCATTACCAAATTCTTCTCATCTTTCTAATAATTTTTAAATGTCTTTTATTGGTAAATATATCGTATATACAAAGAAAAGAAAAATAAGCTATGATTTTCAAAGTACACTTCAACAAGTAGATAGAGAACTGATTTCAGAGTTTGTTATGGGTTACCATTCCACTATTTCAGATTTTTCCTTCTAGCTGCTCCAAAACATTGGAGGCTAGAAGAAATGTATTTTTTTCTTTTTTGTGAAAAATAACGTATATACAAAAAAGGAAAAAATTTCAAAGCACAGCACAACAATTAGTTGTAGAATAGATTTCAGAGTTTGGTATGGGCTACGATTCCACCAGTTTAGGTTTTTACTTCTAGCTGCTCTAAGATACTGGAGACTAAAAGAAGTATCAATATAATGATTCAGCAGTCGACTTGTTTCTTACACCCTACCTTCTCTGTATAACTCCACCATCATCTTTGATCTTTTCCCCACTGTTTAGGGGTATTTGGGTAATGCCCTTCTAACTTTTTCATGTTGGAAGAGCTGTTGATAATATGGTATAGGGGGATGGAACTAGCTGATGTTCTGGAGAGGCTGGGCCCTCTGCATTTCAGGACTTATCTGGTCCTAGGATCCATCTGTAGGTTGTAAATTTCTGGAATGTTACCCTAGTGGATGGAAACTTTGTAGAATCTTATATAACGCCCTAGGTGTTCTTTAGGATCGACTGGAATGGTTTTGGTTGGCGTTTGGCAAGTTATTATGGGTAGCATTGTCTACCTGAAGCTTGGGTGAGAGTGACTCCAGAGTAGTCTCTCGACTCTATTTGAACTCTCTCAGCCACTGATACCTTTATACTTCTTTTCTGCTCATCGTTCTAATAATTTTTGCTTTCCGAACTTTTTAGACCTTCCATTCTGTTTTAAAAGAACTGAGCCGGGCCCTGACATCATGCATTCCCAACCTGCTTTTCACCATTAAGACTTCATTTTCCACACCCAGGTGCATGCACCTGTTTCTGTTACTGTCCGCTTTTGTGCTGTCAAACCCTGGCAGTGTCAGATTTCAGGCCATCTTCCCCAAAAGCAAAACAAAATGAAACCACGTAACCTCAAGCCTGACCAGAGAAAACCCTTGGTTCCATGCACACAGGAGGGGATTTCACAGTTCCAGGTGCTCTGTTATCTCAGAACTGATCATTTTATTCGTGGGATGGAAATCACACGCCCTGGGCTTTGCCTCTGGCCCTGCACTGTGTGCCCGGGAGGCCACATGGCCTCAGGTCCGGCCCTCCCCCCATGGTGGGCAGTGGCACCCCTCCTCAGGCCACGATGGGGGCGGTGGGCCATTCACACCAGGGTCTTTGAACCCGGTACAAGCGAAAGGCTCAGCGAGAACCAGCCAGAAGCAGATCTTGGTTTCCACCTCAGAGCAAGGAGACATCCTGCTCCCCAATTTCACTGATGAAGGAAACCGAGGCTCAGTAAAGAAAGTGGCTGCCCAGGGTTGCCCAGCTAGTGGGTGGCGCGGCCAGGGTGAGCCCACAGGTTAAAGACTGAGCTGTGAGGGGCTGGCAGGTCATCCCATGGGTCAAGGGTGGTATTTGGGGGATTTGTTTCCTTGTTATATTGGGACTCATGGCACGTAGCCGGGTTTCCCGGGACTTTTGTTCAGTGATGACTCTCTGAGTCGGTTTGAGAGTGAGCCCCGCACTGTGGCTCTTGAGGGAGGCGCCCGGGGGTGGGGATGGGATGGGGTGCTGCCAGGGCCCCGCCCCAGGACTCACATGTCTCCCCTGTGATACCAGGGCGGAGGCTTCCACAGCCTGTGCCTCGGCCGCCAACGAGGTGGAAACTGCCAGCCAGGCCTCGGATGAGGACGACGCACCCGCCACGGACATCTACTTTGTAAGTCCCTGGGGTCAGCCCCCATACACACACACACAGGCACAAACACAACCGCTCTCACGTGGCACACGCACTCACACACGCAGTACACAGGTGCACGTGTGCTCACATGGCACATAGGTGCACATGGGCACACACGCACACATACGCAGGTACATACAGGTACACACACACCAGTTCACACTTGCCTCAGGTACATGCACTCACAGGTACACACAGAACGTGCTCACACACATGTGCTCTCACACCTACACTTGTGTGCTTGTGCATACTCATGTACTTGCACTCTCCTGCACACTCACATTCTCTGTCTCTTTTTCTTCTTCAAACACCATGGGGTGGGAGCCCCCTGCCGGCACCACCCAGGCCAGACCACCCAAGGCCCAGAACCTGCGGCTGCCTCCTCAGCCTCAGACCCCCGGCCTGGCCGCCAGCCAAGCCCTGCCCCGCCGTGCCACCCCGTGTCCTGCCCCCACACCCCATGGGGAAGCTCAGGCACAGGCCGATGGGTGGCTGGAGTTCCGCCACTGGCAAGGGATGGAAGTGGTAGAGTCTTCTGTGTTGGGGGTGGGCACAGAGTGTCAGGTGGGCTCCGTCCTCTCGGAAGGCAAAGGCCTTCCCAAAGCCCTCCCAAAGGCTAGTTTGGTGGGGGCAGGACCTATGCCCTGGGCCAGGGAGGTACAGATGTTTCCAAAAGAGTCCGGGTCTGTGTGAGTAGGGCAGGGCCTGACCCCCAGAGCTGGAGGTCATCTCTCCCCCTCGCGCCTTCCACAGGATCTGGGGGACCTCGGTGCCCTGGATGCCATGAAGTCCAGCCTGGGAGCTGCTCTGGCACTAGGCCCTGGAGTCGCCCCCTGGATGGCCCCGCTTGGGGACAACATGGCGTTAGTCACAGTGGGGAGAGCCAGGGCTGCTGCCCAGCCGCCGTCCTATTCCTGTTCCGTCCGTTCTCGTCTCTCGGGGCAGCCGGGCTGGGGGCCAGCCCTCACCCTGACCGCCTGCCTCGTTGGGGCCCCTGCCCTGCCCATGGCCATTGCACCTTTGGCACCAACACCGCCGCCTCCCTGTCTCCCCCGGGTACAAACAGGGACGACAGAACTCGGGTGCTCTGGCTCCCGGAAGTGCCTGTCGGCGTCACAGTGCCCTCCCCTGCCCTGAACGTGCAGTGCAGGGACATGAGCCCGTCCCCACTCCACCATCTCCATCTCCCTCCCCGAGGTTTGGTTTGTGCGTCCAGTGCTGCCATCAACGGGGCCCACGCGGGGCTGCGTGCTGTTGAGTGTGTCTGCGTCCCTCCCCGGGGCTGGGAGCAGCCCGCAGTCCCACCCCTCCCGCTTTGGCCGTCACCTCCTCGCCGCCACCCCCCCGCCTCAGCGCCTGCCTCCCGCCGCCTCCTGCCTGTCCATTTCCCGCGGCCTCATCCTCTGTCCTCTGTTTCCTTCCTCCTCCCGCCCCCACCCCCTGGCCGCCGTCCAGTTCACGGAGGGGAGGTACTGGATTTACTCTCCCCGCCATCGCCGACTGCGGGCCGTGACGCTGAGCTCCTCGGGGACTGTAAGTGACCGCAGCGGCCTCGCAGGGTGCCCAGGCCCCACCCCGGCCACCCCTTTGTCTCTGAAAGGACTTGGGGAAGTATGATGATCGCAGCTGATGCCGGTCGAGCTCACCCCTGCAGGGTGCTGTGCTGCGAGCCGTCCTGGGCAGCAGCCCCCACATAGCGTCACCCCCACAACGGTGTCACCCCTTACAGTCACCTAAAGAAGTGTCACTTCCCGATGGTATCACCCACGGCTGTCATCCACACTAGTGCCACCCCAGTGGTGTCCTCTGTCAGTCTGACAACCTCCTATACCTGTGTCAGCCACGATAGTGTCACCCCAGTGGTGTCACCCTAGCGATGGTGTCACCCAACAGACACCCCTATAAGGAGCTCCCTATGACTGTGTCACTCACACGATTGTCACCTCCCGATGGTGTCACTCAGCCCTTATGTCACCTCCCCCCAGGCTGGCAAGCCCATGGCGTGTGGCTGGCTGCAGGTGCTTCCCTGACTCGCGGACCCCCTTCCCACAGCCCTCCTCAGTTCCCCAGAGGGGCACCTGCCCCAGCTCTCACCTCACTGCAGGGGATCCCCTAGGTGTATGCCCCACACATGGGCAGTGACGTGGCCTCTAGTGCACGGCTCAGATAAAATCCAGGCCCCCGTCCTCCCGAATGGACCCTGGCATGCCAGGGAGCTCCCGGCCCGGTTCTGGGCGCATCATCTGTGCTTGCACCTGTCGTGGTGAGAAGTAGACTGGAAAATAGGTGCCGAGGCAGGAACCCCTCCAGCCACACAGCGTGTGGAGGGCCTGGTGGGCGTGTGGAGGCCCAGCCGAGGTGTGTCCTCCCTGGGTGCAGCCCCTTGCAGGCCGCCAGCCCCAGCCCCATCAGCACCCCTCTTGGCACATCCCCGAGCTGGGCCCCAAGACGTGGAACCCTCTGCTTGGTCCCAGACCCGCCTAGCCAGGCCACAGGGGACATCACCCCCAGTGAGCACCCAGGGGCGATGGGCTCCCTGAGGGCCGCACATTCCCAGCCGCCTCCAGGCGCTGGGAGGCTAGGGGGGACCGGGGGCACCAGGGGCCTGCAGGTACCGCGTGTGGGGAGACGAGAAAGGAGCAGAAGCGAGGGTGTGGCGGGAGGGGCCCAGCTCGAAAGGCCTCGCGGGCCCGATTTAACGGAACCCATGTGGGGCTCTGGTCCCTGCTACCCGCTCATGACTGTGGGACCCCCTTGTCCCTCCCCCTGGAGGACGGGCCGGCTGTTTTGTCTTTGCTCCGGGGAGAGCGAAAGGACCCAGGTGACCCGCTGTGCACCTCCCCGCGGGCTCCCGCAGGACGTGGCAGGCCCCCCACCCCCCAGCCTGGCTGGGAGGCGCCTTCCTGTCCCCCCGGGGCAGCAGCAGGGCAGAGGCAGCCAGGCCAGGGCCAGGAAGGCCTCCTGGGCACCAGGGGCGGCCACGGCCAAGGGCGGGTCCCACCAAGCGGGAGCCGCAGGGCGTGTGTGTGTGTGTGGAGAGCCCCGCACCAGGGGTCCCTGCAGGTCCGGGGGTAGGAGGCAGCGACGGCAGTGCTGGGCGGACCAGGCCAGCTTTGGAGCAGCGTGCCGGGTCATCGGACAGGCTGTGGGACGCCTCGGGGCGGCGGGCAGGGGTCTCCCCAGCAGGAGTCTGTGGGGAGAAGGCTGCAGGTGGTCTGCACCAGGGGCCACCAAGGCCACAGGAGAAAGGGGGGGCACGATGGGCCAGGTGCCCTCTCCTGCCCTGACCTGACCTGGACCCAGGTGGCCCCGGTGGGGGCGGGACTGCCCATCCCACCTCCTCCCAGGGAGGGGCCGCCGGCCACATGTGCAAGTCCTGGGAGCCTTCCAGGCAGCTGGGGGGTGGGTAAAGGGTGAAGGCTCCCCTCTGAAGGATGGGGTGCTGGGCCAGGGCGGGTAGGGGATCCCCTGAGAGGGAGCTCAGCAAACCCGCTCACCCGTCTCTCAGCCACCATGCCAGGCTCCGGCCGCGACCACACTGACCCCCTGTGCTCTGTCTTGCTGCCCCTTCTGCCCCTCCCCCCAAGCACGCAGCCCCCTCCCCCCCCGCTGGCTGTCACCCCCTTGGGGCCAGGCCTGACGCTCCCCGCTGCCCACCTTCCCCCGAGCCGGGCCAGGTGGGGGCAGGTGCACCCAGCAGGGAGAGACCGGCTGCTGGGGGAGGGGGGGTGTCCTGGCTGCTGGTGGGGTCCGGCCTCTTTTACTTCTCCTTGTTTTCTTCCTCCTTCCTCTCCTCTGTCTCGCGCCTGCCTGCCCGCTCTGCCCTGCTCCCTGCCGCTCCCGCCCGCCCGCAGCCCACCGACGACCGGAGCTGGGTGTACTCCCCACTCCACTATAGCACCCCAGCCCGCCCGGCCTCCGACGGCGAGAGCGACACAGTAAGTGAGGGGGTGGTGGGGGCTTGCCAGTCCCTCAGCCACGGACGGCCTGAGAGGGCGCGGCACTCAGATACCTGTGCGACAGGCGGGGAAACTGAGGCAGGGAGGAGGGGGCCCGTGGTGAGGCCAGAGGCTCAGGGA